>JAFVLL020024152.1:0-78591 GCA_021397915.2 Tor tambroides | reverse complement strand
CTCCTGAGATGTGTGCAAACCTGGTGGCCAACTACAAGAAACGTCTGACCTCTGTGATTGCCAACAAGGGTTTTGTCACCAAGTACTAAGTCATGTTTTGCGAAGGGGTCAAATACTTATTTCACTCATTAAAATGCAAATCAATTTATAACTTTTTTGAAATGTGTTTTTTCTGGATTTTTTGTTGTTATTCTGTCTCTAACTGTTCATATAAACTTACCATTAAAATCATAGACTGATCATTTCTTTGTCAGTTTGGCAAACATACAAAATCAGCAGGGGATCAAATAATTTTTCCCCCCACTGTATCTATGGCAAAAATATAAAGATCCTGATCCATGCTAATCCAATCTGTCCTAACATTCTTTAACTAGCCTCAGCATTCTGGTAAATATCTGGATTGATTTGGCTTCATCAACTGACATCATCTGCTCAACATTGAGTCAAAATCCTTCTCTTGCTGTTTTAATCAGGCATACAGATGTGATATGACTATTCAGGGAATAAACAATCTGGCCAATGGCTGAAGAGAGCGCTGGAACAGCCACGGAAATCCTGGACAAAGCCATCTTGACAAACGTGGCACCAGACCAAACCTCACTGAATGGCTGATCCAAAGCCAGTCCGAAGAGCCAAGCAGGGAATTTGGCTGAGTGGAATGTCATTCAACACAAGGATGTGCCACAGGATCTCTGCTGGGCATAAACTGCGCTCAGGGGCTTGAGGAAAGCCATGGGATGAGAAATCTCTACTGCAGAAGACTACTCAATAAAAGCAAATGAAGTTAGGCTGAGGATGTCTATAGCAAGAAAAAGCTATCCTCAAGCATTACAGCAGCATTCATCTCAATGACAGTACTGTAGCTCAACAGGCACACGCCAACTGGAAAGTTTGTGCGCTGGCAAATTTGATCAATTCTGGAAACATTTTTTTGAGCAAATCACATAAGCTGTAAAAATACATGAATATTTTCAAAATATATACTGTATGTGTGTGTCTTTATATATACATAATAAATATACACAGTACACACATATATTATATAAACAAAAGCTTTTATTTTGGATGCGATTAATCGCGATTAATCATTTGACAGCACTAATATATATAAATTTAAATGTCATGAATTAATTATCAGGTTTTTTGGGGAAGTCGCACAACATGACATTTTACAACCTAAACTAAACTTGCCTTGTCATAAAAAGGTCAAATTATGTAATATTTTAATAGACTTATTGATCAAGACACAAAAAATATGACGTAATTTGCTATTATTTTTTTTTCTGCACGTTGGTTGCACCACATGACTTTAGTCATGCATCTTGTGCAATTTCAAATAATAATAAGCAACAAAGCAGTTTTGTTCATTTAATTTTATTCTAAAACAGTAATAAATTTAATGTCAAATCATGTGTTATTTTCTAGAATTTCATAATTTTAATCTTTTTTTTCTTCATTACTATATCGGAACAGTTCACCTTAACCTTTTCAACTATGTTAAAAAACAGTAATTAAAAACATTCTTCATAGAAAAGGTGTATTCAAGACACTGTATGTAGAAATTAACAAAAAACAAACAAACAAAAAAAAAAACCTCACATATTTGGCCTAGATGCCCTAAATCTGTCATCTCAAAGTATTAAAGTCTAAATTATGAAATGATTAGTGCTAATTACACTGTGAATACATTTTAAAAGTTGAAGCTGAAAGTAGTACCATCTAGATTGCAAATATCGATTTTAAGCACTCATTGTCTATGACAAGCCCTTGAAATAGCTCTTTTAAATCTGTGAAACTTGGAAGCTCTGCAGCAGCAGTAGCGTGAATTTATTCCTCGTGATTATAATATTGCTGCAAATGAGCCCGACACTCTCCTCCGTCCATTAACATCATGTCCACCCTACGCTCGCCAACTTCTCATTGCTCCATCTTACCATATTGACCCATTCCCTCAAAATGTCAGTTTGCCGGCACCTGTGCACCTACTTCTATGAATAGCCGAGCGTTAATTAACTCTACACATCTGTGTGCATGCAGCCATCCAATTTCCATATAACTTCATTAGTGAGTTATTACACCGGGTCTGGCCTCGACTACACGCCACTTTGAGTCAACGTGGGCCGGCGGAGATTTGGGTTCAGGTTGCAGGTTCTTGATTTGTGGGAGTGAGTTGAGATGAAGGCAATCAACCGAGCCAAATCGTTAAAACGAAGGCAGATCATTAGATTCGAGCGAGAAAACCTCTGCGTGTCGGTGAGTTCGTGAGCTCTTGCGGGTCACCGGGTTTCGAAGTCCAATAATTAGCGATAATGTAACCGCCGTGCTGTAATAAAGACCAACGTGAACCTCATTTTCTGAAACGACCCTGAAAAGTTTCTTTCGACAGTCCGTCGCACAAAGTCAAGGTCGAGTAAGTGCGCGAGACTGACGCTAATCCAAATTGGTTATTTGACTGGGAAATAATTCGTCTTGTAGATTCTCTCACACTCATTATTGAGTTGGTAACTCAAAATGTACCGGAATCATTTGCTCAAATTCGCTGATCGTTATTGGTCTGTGGAGAGCAGTCACGGAGGTCATCTCCACTCGAGCTAAGGGAGCTAATGATTGAATACTACTGTAGGTTTTTTCATGCTAGCTTTCTTTTTCATCTTTTTTGTGGAAACAAGTTGAGTTGGAGAATACTGTGGCTTTGCAATGATACATTTTAAAGCTAAAACACACAGCAGTTCTTTAAGGGGTTCAATATAATTCATTATGCACAATCATAGTGTAATTTCAAGGTACAGATGGTGTATCGAAAAGGGGTAATAAAACATCCCATGGAAAGGGGGTCTGGAAATGGGATGGTTTAGATAAATTAACCATGGCGGAGTGCTAAACCAACAGCTGTTTCAATCCAAGTGTGCTTTAGAGCCAGTTGGTTGAAATTTCCACACAGGAGGCTTCATTAGCGAAACAGCTAGAGTGGTTTGTAAACCGCTATCTTGGCCGTAGTCTAGCACAGGCATACACGGCATGATTACAGCGAACATTCAGCGTAATTCTGCAACTGAATATGTTTTATTGTAATTAGAATTGGTATATTATCAACAACTTCTGACATTCAACAAATGAGTCGATACTGAACAGCTAACATTAGCATTAGCGAAGCAAATAAACATTGACAACTTTAAAAGTAACAAGATGTTTACAATTTCTGAGCAAAAAGTGACTGGCATTTACCCTAATGTCACAATGCTAGTGTGGTGAGTGTTTTCCAGGTTGTTTCTTAGGGAGTTCTAAGTGGATTTCAGTGGTTTTCTATGATTTAGCACCACTGTTTACAATGGAAGTATTCTTTTTTTTTAAAAAAAGATTTATTTTTGGCATGTTTGCCTTTACTAAGACAGGACAGATCTGAACAGAGTGATGAGGGTGGGATCAGTAAATGTCCTAGAGTTGGGATTCGAACTCAGGACGCCCGTAGCACGACGGCACTGTGTGTCGGCGTGCTGCCCACAAGGCTATCTGCGCAGACACAATGGAAGCATTCTATGGCCAGTTTTTTTTTTTTTTTTTAACATTGAAAGAACAAATGACAAAAAATAAGAGGAAACTATACGCTCTGAGTATGGCATAAAAGAAAGGTATCCTAATAATCCTAACGAGGTGAAATGCTGCTGCTGTACGAACTACAAAAGATGCCTTGCTCAAACACAGAGCCACAGAAGGGACAAACAGTGACAAATTAAATGTTGAATAATACAATGGTTTGACATTACACTGAGAGAAGCCTCTGAAAATAGTGTTTTCAATTGACATTTGGTGTCCCATGGTGCATTAGATGCTAACTTTGTTGTTTTACTTTAGACCTAAATTCTTCTAATTTGTTCGCACTGAACAATTAAGCCAGTACTTATGCAATAATAATCAGCTTCAACGATGGTTAATTTTTCTTGCTCAAAGGCATTCCCATGGATACCATTTCTAATGCTGCAGCTTTGCTCCTACTTTAGTTAATTAGGGTAATTACTTCGCTAGCAAGGTAAATTAATTGTTTTGAGTTAATTCAAAATGCTTTAATTACATAAAAATATGTGGGTTCTCAAGACAAAGAGTTTCTTGTAAAGCAGTAAATACAAATTATGGTAATTTACTTCCCCTAGTGGTTGGGAGCAACTTGAAATGCAGTGTTCTACAAAAGCTCCCTTTCCAATTAATGAGGTTGTGTTGTGGACTAATATTGTTGTGTTGTGTCACGCTTAGCTGTTTTCTTAGCTTGGTCAGGTTGGAGTGTTGGCTGGTTTTAAAGAGGCTTTAGGTACTTTGTAGACCAGCTGAAGACCAGTTTGGTATGGCAAGAAGACTAGCTTAAACCAACTAAGATCAGCAAATCAGCTCAGGCTAGTTCAGCAGGGAGGGATGTGCAAAACTACAATTTTTCAAAAACTTTTGGTGGCTCAAGATTCTAAATGTATTCTGCTAAAAAATTTACAGCTAACTGTCAACATGCTGAAACCCTTTCTGAGAAGTTGTATCTCTTCATTCATCGCCTGTGAAGCAGCTGCTAAAATATTAAAGATAATAAATAACTAGAAGCACAAACAACTAAGAACAGCTAAAATCTCACAAGTCAACCTTATTAATCAAAGGTAGTAGACTGCTGGTAAGTACTAAACTGTTGTTGTGTTGTTAATCAGTTTTAGCTTTGCTAATGATATTGTGTTGCACCTCCTATAGCTTGTTTTGCTGTTAGAAATGTTTTCACAATCCTGTCATGGAAAAATAAAGATTATTAGAACACTAGTACTTGCCAAAATTATTAGAACACTAGTATTTTCACCAGCTACAAAATGGTTTTAAGTCAGTTATTTCTATCTTTTGCTGTAGTGTATCAGTAGGAAATATCAGTTTACATTTCCAAACATTCATTTTGCCATTAATTGTAAGAATCCAGTGAGATTTTTGTTTGCACAAGGAGTCTGAAACAGCCAGTGCTCCACACAGAGATCTGATCTGATCATCATCCAGTCTGTCTGGAATAACATGAAGAAACAGAACAAACTGAGACAGACTAAATCCAGAAGAACTGATGTTTCAAGAAACCTACCTGCAAAGCTACAGTACTGTTAAAAGTTGTGTAAAAATGTAAAATGAGGATGCTGTCAAAAATAATGTCATAAATAGATTTTCTTTATCAATTAACTTCTATTAACTAAATTAGACTAAAACTAAATTAAACCTCTGTGTTTAAATCAGCTTTTGCCCTAGGTGCACTTGAGCATAGTTTTTCAGGTAGATTTGCAGGTAGGTTTCTTGAAGCATCTTGGAGACACAGTTCTTCTGGATTTAGTCTGTCTCAGTTTGATCTGTTTCTTCATGTCATTCCAGACAGACTGGATGATGATCAGATCAGATCTCTGTGTGGAGCAAACTAAAGTCTGACTGGATTATTACAATTAATGGCAAAATCAATGTTTGTAAATGTAAACTGATATTTCCTACTGACACACTACAGCAAAAGATAGAAATAACTGACTTAAAACCATTTTGTAGCTGGTGAAAATACTGGTGTTCTAATCATTTTGGCCACCACTGTATGTGTGTGTGTGTGTGTGTGTGTGTGTGTGTGTGTGTGTGTGTATGTGTGTGTATTTGTATATACATATAAACATACACAGTACACACACATATGTGACCCATGCTGGCAAAATAAGTAGTTTTTAAAAAAAAATTATTTTGAGCTACCGGCAAAAAAAAAAGCAAAAAAAATGTCGATTTTGGTCGAATTTGAGATTTTCACAAAAATGAGTTCATTAATCCCTTGTCTAGCGATCCCAGTGCTCCAAATAGTAATTAAACATCTAAAAGTATCTTTATTTGTATGCTTTCTGAGAGGAGTACCTTTTCTATGCTCGCTTCTCATGCTGCCTCTCATCCGAAGCGCACACATAAAGACGACAGAGACCGACGGCGCTCTATCCCATATACACACATTTACACAGATTTACAGTAGGTTAAATATATTTAAGTATTCACCCAAACATAATCTGTTATGTCTTAAGTGAACGTTTTGGGAAAAACATTGGATGTGTAATATTATATTAATGTTACCGTGCATATCACTATGTCTTAATATAGGCAGTCTGTCTCATTAATGTTAATCAAACAATAAAAGAAAAGGAGGAATCACTCGCTGCTTAATTGAACTGCTTTTGTAGTTTTAATAATTTATTTTTAATGAACACACTTAAGTGATTTTTACCTTTTACCATTCGTTTTTCTAACTCGAATGCTTGTTTCTTTTGTTTATTTTTTGCATTGGTTCTTATTTATAACAACAAAGATAATTAATCATTAATCTAGGAATGATTATTAAGAAAAGAAGTATGGGAAAAGATGTAATTTTGCTGGGTGATTTTGCTTTGGAACCTTCAGAAAACTTAAAATCAGTTTTTCTCTAAATTTACTTTGCTGACTCCATCGACTTCAGTTATTTTTCGTCCCATTCCAACAAATCGTACATCATTTTTAAAGAGAATGTAAAAATAAAAATAACTCATTTTTGAAAATTTGCTCATTGTGACTCATTTTGCCAGCACAGGATATATATATTATGAAAACACAAACTTTTGGATGCGATTAATTGTGATTAATCAATTTGCCAGCCCTAGTTTCAATATAAATAGAATCAGTATACACATACTACAATGCCACATATTGCAAACATTAGCATTAGCAATCCAAACAAATATTGACAACACAACAAAATTTACAGCAACATCATATTTACATTTTCTGAAGAATATCTCAGTGGGTACTTGTATGTACTAAACTTACTAATCAACTTTATTAATCAACTATCAGTTACTGGATTAGTAGTAAGTTTCATTTCTGTTAAAGTTGTTGTGCCGTTAACCTGTGTTAGGTTTGCTAATAGCATTATGTTACAACTCACATTAGAGGCTGACATTTTTTCGGGAATCCCGCGGGATGGGAAACAAAATCGCTACGAATCACGTGATTGGGACGGGACAGGAAAAAATGTCAGTGGGAGTGGGCGGGACCGGGAATAGTAATGATACCCAACTTTATACACAAATATACCTTTTATATAAATAAACTATAAACTGTATATTTTAATTTTGAACTCAATTTTAGTTATGCTCTCCTCCTGTTTGCTTTGGTGTGGCTGGTTAAGTGAATGACGCAGTCCGTGACGGACAGATCGCGGCTGGTCTATGTGGTAATACAGTACTCGGGCAGGACATCCAAACGCTCACCTATCATTCATCGACCTCAAATATGGCTTTTCATCTGAAAGATGTATGTAGTAGCAACTTTACATGGCCGCTCAATATGATGCTAACCTAGAGAAATGTGCGCTATTGAAGTGTGTGTGTGGTGGAGAGTGGAAACTGAATAGCGCGCTCGCTGCAGGACAGGCGCCGGTGCGCTCACTTGCTCTTAAAATCTCCCTAATTTTTGGTCATACAGATAAAAGTAGCCTAATACATCTTTCGAATCTGTAAAGACTCTACGTTTATTTGTGTGCACTCAGAATAACAAGAAACGCTTCTGTAAAGTAATTAAAGCAAACAGGATGCGCTTCTGCCGTCTGGTCTCTGTGAACTTGATCGCTAAACTCCGTGTATGAAAAATATATCTATAGAGAGTGAAATGTCTACTTTCAAATGAAAAAAATTAAAATAGAAAACGTGTGTTAGCAAGGATGATTTACATGAAATTTAATGTGTGCAATGCATGCATTGTTTAAGCTGACTTTCAGTTCAATATAATAACAAAAAAACTACATTTTGGATTTTTATTCAACTAAGGCGGGCACGCTGTGATCTGTACTATATTTTTACTGTAACTGACAGATTTCGGCCAAAAAAAAAAAAAAAAAAAAAAAAAAAACACAACACGGGAGTGGGAGGGAATGGGAGTCATTCTTCCGGGAGTGGAACGGGACGGGATTTTCCCCCAGTTTTTTCGTGGGATTGGGACGGGACGGGACGAGATTTTTTTTTTGTGGTAGTGGGACAGGAGAGGTTTGAAAATCCACTCCCGTGTCACCCTCTAACTCACATTGCATGTTTTGCTGACTGTAAAGTTTTGACATAGAAAAAAAAAGATAATTGTTTATTTATTGCAATGCGAATTAATAAAGAAAACTGAGAAAAGACTCAGAAAAGACAAAGAAGTTTGATCAAGACCTTGCAGAACAGAACATGAGAAACTATTTCATCCACCAAAGTAGTGAAAATGGACATGCTGTCATTTCAAATAAAATGTTGCTAGCTTCACAATGGAGGAATATCTAGTCTCGCTGCAACTAAAAGGAAAAAGTGAAGTGATCGCTACATGATGAAACAATCAGCAACCACATTCAGCAACTGAGCCCAGTAGGACCCATAGTACCATGATGCTGTGCTGCCATTTTTTCCTCTTTTTCCTCTCCTCACTCATTCCCTTCATGATGGAATCCCAGAGCTCTATCACTCACTTTCAAGACCAAGAGCCTTTTACGTACCATGAGATCAGAACGGGGAGTGACAGACTGACAGCCATGAATCAAAGTTGCATTTGGCCATTTGATCTGAGCTCATTCCTCTGACTCTGATTCTTCAGATTTTGGAAAGTTGTGTAGCCCTGGAAAAGCACAAAGGGGAAACATCTGGGCTGAGTTAAGCCAAAGCGCATCTATTCCCCAGTCGTGGTGCTGATGGTGCGAGCCATGTTGGTGCCCTGGGCCTTAACCGCATCTCTGTTCCTCATTAACACAACATGTGCTGAGTGTGAATGTTCTTTGCAGTGAGCAGAAGCCATAGCGGTGTGAACACAGCTGTTAGCATTGCACAGCAGTGACAAAGACAAAGATAACTGGAGGAGAAGTGAAGGGAAGGGAGAGGGAATGGTATATTGTACCTCTGAGCTAAAAGCCTTGCGTTACAAGAGACAAGAGCAGTTTGATGAGTCATTTGAACCACATTAACCTTAACTGTTCATCTTTAATGTCGATAACGTAATATTTAAAGTATGGCCAAACTGCACACAAAACAGACAAGGAGCCAGACTCTTTATTAGTAAATGGTGGATAAACAAGATTTTCAGATTTACAGAACAAAATCATTTGCAGTTATTGCATGCTGGGATTATTGACCATTGTAGCTCAAGATGCATAAATCACCTACAATCAAAAAAGCACCATCCATCTTCAGGAAAAGTAAAAAAATATTTTTTTAATGTAAGCAGTCCATGCACTCAGTTTCCAACCTTATGTGTGAAGGTTTATTATTTAAGACAATTAATAGAAGAATGGCCTCTCTTAATAATACTATAGCTGTCAATCAAATGGGTCTCTGGTGAACCGCAGTAGCAAAAAGAAAGTTGTCTCTGAGAGTTTGAGTGCATTCGTCCTTCTGCAAAGTGTACTTAGACTCTTTTTTCCTGAAGATCAGATACCGAAGGATAACGTCCTGAATCCATAAAACCTTACCAATGGGACAAACACAAGGAAAGATGAAGTGCTACCTGCCCAAACAGTTTGTCTCAAGGTCATGCAAATACACACGAGGCCCCCGCATCTGATTTGCTTCTGTGTGCTGTGTGTCACCCTTTATTTGTACACCCAGCAGCCAGAAGGCTGTTATGCTTCTCCTGTTTAACTTGCTGCTCAGGGATCAGCAAGGCTGTGTGACATTTGTTGGCATGTTTCAGGAGTACTGAGGGATTCCGATTTACCTCCTTGTCAGGATAATCTACAGATTCTGGTCCAAGACAGCAGAATGCTGCCTACTCATCTTTTTCCTCTTGATTTAAATCGCACTATGCCAGGGAAAACTAATGCAGCGGGAAATGACAGGAAGTTCAGTTCAGAAATCAGCTGAGACAACAGCATTAACGGTGAGAGTATAAAGCACACACTCTGAACAATGTAAGAGACAAGGAGATCTTGTCTCCAGGTTCTTTTCAAATAGGAAAGGCTTCAAGAAAGTCCTTAAACATGTAACAAATCAAAACAGCAGTTCTTTACCGAGAGCTGCTGTAAAAACAAGGCCAATCGTGTAAGTGATGTTATCTCTACCAGAGCAGGCACTTTAAGGTGTTGTTTGTAGGGTTAACAGGGCTATGGGTAGTCAATAACAGCATGCTGTATTTGATTTCTGCCTTGCTTTTTACCAAGGGTAAATTGCACTCACATTGACTGTATTTGAGACAGAAAGCAGTACCCTAATACACACTTGCATCCACATAGGCAGGTTCCAAGTTAATCTCAGCGGTGCTCAACCCCTTTACCGTGAATCCCAAGATCCTAACAAGGGAGCATTATCAATACCTCGGAAAACGACGATCGATCTGAAAAAACCTTGCCTGGATCAGCTCGATGTAACTACATCAAGAGGAGAGATGTGATGACTATCTCTAATTCACAGAGATATTTTGATCCTCCTTCCACTACGACCAGCCCAATTCCTGCAGGATACTCAGTCTTGCCCCTCCAAGGACACAGTCTTGCTTCCTTCAGTCAAGCTCAAAGCTAAAACAGCCTCTTTCAGAAAAAGCCCCTCTCCCAATCACCGAGCTGACATGCAATGACAACTCCATCATGCTGTCAATCTAAGCATTGATGGCAGCTGAGTTATGACCAAACCGAGGCACTAGTCGGTGCTAAAGGACTTATCCTTTTATGACCTTGTCCATAATGGAGTCTAATGGTTTATGATGTGCAGTGCTGGAGAGAAAGTTCATCTGAGGTTTCATTCCACACGGCCCCCTTTCCCGTGAGCGCATGGAGAATAATGGGAATGATTTATCATTCTGAGACTTTTTATCACGGTTAAACAGAGGCACCGCAGGTCAAATCCAGGGAATCCTCTACGTGGGTAAAGCTGAATAGGGTGGACCACAACAGATCTACTGCCCTTGGCTAAATTTGGTTTGAGGTCAGCACCATCATATTTGGATGATGATTGGGATAACTGTATTGAATATGAGGTGAAGAAATAAATGATAGTAGGGGTCAAAAGGCTTTGAACAGACCCGGACAGGTAACGGCAACATCTAATAAGAAAATAATTGCAGTACTTCTGCCCTCTAGGTTTAAAGCTTCTCTGGAATATCAGGAATGAACAGCGATCCAAAAAGAGAGGAAAGAACACAACTTGTACAAGAATAAATGGTCTTCTGAATGAAGTGGATGAAGTTCACATTCCTTTCTATAGATCTTGTTAGCCTCAGCTGGCCAGCAGGTCAGTGACGAGGTTAAGCCTTCTAGAGACAGAACCAATCAATATAAGTCGGCCAGACCATTATGGCCAGACCTATAGCCAAGTGACAAATCATAGGTTATTTCTTTTTTAACAAAGTAACTCCAACTGAAAAGTATCCTATTATTTGTTGAATAGCTTGAGGTAAAGAGAAAATTCAGTCTAGGTTTGAGTTCTTCTGGCAGTTCCAGAGCAAATACTTGGTCAATAAAGCTTCAGTAATCTGTATTGGTGTTGCTACATGCTTCCTTCTGGCTCAACTTGACTGCCAATTGTTTTCCTGTCTGGAAAGAGCTTGGCACAAGTGCCTATTGACACATTTAAAATGGAGGACAGCTTTGGCCAGGAGCCCTTACGGAATATCAGGATTCCTGAAGCACTGGAACTTGAGCATGATTGAGCAATTAGGGCTTTCAATCTGCAGGGAGCAGTCACCACTCATTAGCTCTCACCAGCAGAATCCACATTTCACACCCACCACCAACCTGAGGGTGGTCAGTCGGAATGAAGTTAAGCAAAACACTTCAACATGCTTATTAGCACAAGCTGCCAAACGCCAAGATGGTCCAGACGGACCATTTGCCATAAATGAGGCCATGATAAAGATGGAACGGCATGAAATTTAATCCAGCGTGGACAAAGATAACCTTGGTTGTGGGTGGCAGGGTTTTAATTATTTGATCTTGTCTTCTGTCCTGCAGCAAAGACCACTATTATTTAGATTACTTGTACCTATGCAAAACCAAAACATTAAAAAAACCAATGAAAAAAATTCAAAGCAAGACACATGTCAAATGGTACACAGTAATAACAACCCATTTGGGCTATACATTTATCCTTCATAGCCTTGTTTTCATTAGTGTCAAATTGCATATGGCATCTTCTATCATCTGAGCAAGAATAGATCTCATTATTAAGAATATTTCAAACTGTAAGCTCTAAAGACCAAGGCTAAATCAAGGTTTGGTGAAATACGCCTAAAGCATTGTAACCTGTTCACACTGACAGTGACTTGAAGCATCAAAGAGATGGAAAGTCATTCATTTTAAATGAGAGTTGGCGATTTTCAGTGATATAAGCAGCAGTGACTATTGCCTAACCAATATAAGCACATCCTGGTTCTTGACAAGGTTGACTGTACTATATGAATTGTCTCTGGCCACATATGCAGAAACATAATAAAAGATGATATATGGAAAACCATGTCAGAAATTGTTGGAGTAGTCGCAGGATATACAGAAACCTGGCAACCTCTGAATGTGGTTAAAGAGATAAAAACATTGATTATTCTGTAAAATTACTTAAACCTCCAGCTACATCATTCTAAGTAATAAGTGTTCATCAAGTGTTGTAGACTTTCCAATCTCTTGACATGAAAGAACACAGTGACACAGGTTTCATTTTGAAAAAAGAGGGTTGAGGCAACAGACAATTGCACACTAAGACCACAAAGAGATAGACAGAGAAAGTGAAAAGTTTATGGCAGTGCCATTTTACAGTGTTGGAGTGACCAGCTGCAAAGTAATCTGAACTTCAAAAATACCCACAGTAATTCAGCAATTTCAGACGTTCAGAAACTGCATTGGTCTCTGACATTTCAAGCGGTGCAAAACCTTTTGGAACAAAAATCCATTCCCAATTTAGAGCAGCAAGGAGCGATCCATACTCGCTAGAATTCATGTCTAGGACAGAGGAAAATCTACAGATGCCCTTCCATTGATTAGGTCACGTCATGGACTTCAGAAAAAAAAAAAATCTGTAATAGGAAAGATATTGAAATACCCCCAAAGTAACATGGAACAACTAATAAAATAATTAAACAACATATATACTCATATAACCGAAATGACATGGTAATGACATGCTACACTCCATGTTAAATTATAATTAAAAATAAAATAAAATAAAGTTTAAAGATGGAGATGTCAACAAACAACTCACTTAATGAGTATTATTTTATTATTGTGCATTTTTTATATATTATATATATATATATATATATATATATATATATATATATACACACACACATATATATACATACACATATGTTATTTTATAACTATTCGTGTGCAAAGCTCAAAAGTTGCACATAAAAGTACATTTTTTGCCTCACATTTCATAAAAAAATAAATAAATAAAAAAATAGCAGAAGGAAGGCGGGGGTGGAGGTAGACATGATGAACGTACAAATAAGATCCGTGAAGAAGTCGTGGAACACTTGAGGGTGCTTAAGGTCTTTATGAGAAGGAAACGCAGCGGGGAGGGAGAAAGGCAGGGAATCCTCAGCAGGGAGACACTTCTGTGGCTCTGGGAGAAATGAAGGGAGCATCTATAATCATTTGGTGGTGTGGAACGAAATGAAGGTGGAGGGAGGGGGGAGGGTGAGCTTGCACTGTCATCCCAGTGTCAGGATAACCTGATTAGAGCCAGCCGTGATTCATCTATGGCTCCCACTCTTTCATCTGAGCGGTTTGGAAAACTTCTCCTTTTTCGCGTTCCCTCCATCAAGCTGTAGCTTTCTGCTTCTCAATTACTTATTTTTCCTACTCCGTTTGATGCTTTTTGCATTTTCTCGCTCTCCCAAGGTACATTTTCCACACGTCTCATCTTTCTGTCACATGAGGAATTAATGGCTCAGACTCACATAATCGTGCACATTCAAAAGCACAAAAATCTACATACCCCCCAAAAAATATACAGTACGCATTTGTACATGCTTCTAGTTGTCTAGTGCTTGGCTGATTTTTTTTAAAAACAATATTGCATCAATACTTTATATCCATGGATGTGTATTTTTCCACTTATTTTAGAACTAGGGAAAAAAATGTATTAATTTCTGAAATGAATATTGACTGTTTAATATGTTGAAAATAATTAATAGTTAATATAACTTCCTTTTTTTCCATTTCCTGCAGGCTACACTACTGGTTTCTCCCCAATTCCTGTAATTTATTATATTCACCATTATTATGCAACCCTTGTCTTGCCAATCTCTCCCACCCTCCAGGTCTAAATTGATGTCTACAATTACTTTTTAACCTCAAAAAAAAAAAAAAAAAAAAATCTAATTAAAATATTTAAGAAATTTATTAGTAATTTATTTAATAAAATTACCAATTTATAGCCAAAACAAAATATAGCCTTAACTACATATACTGTATGATTCTTGGAAAATGATGCCATAAAATAAACATTATTTAAATATACTTTATTTTTCATTATTCTACAATAATCTGTGGTTCAATGTGAAGACATTTATGATTACAAGCTGTTGTTGTTTTTAGGTGCAATTAATTGTGATTAATCACAGATTAATTAATCACAGTGCTAACTTTTTTTTAATTGATTCACAACCTTAACTTATTTATATGCCTTAATTTATTTATTTGCATAATTTATTTACGTACATTCTCAGAGGTGCTTTTTTGAAGTGTAGCATTGTACAAGAGCGAAGCGACAATATTTGGACAAAATACAACCGCAATTCCAAATTTGCAATATCTTTCAGTTGTGAATCATGACATATGTGCCACAATTTGGCCTCAACGTATTTGTTAAGTAATGTGCCATTTTACTATTTGTTCATGTAAATGTTCAGGATAAATAGTAAACTAATGAAAGCACACACAGAATAACATGTATATGAGATTATTATTCTATGAAAGTCACAATATGTCTTCAAAATTGTGTAGTCCAGTTTACTCTTTCTAGATAAGTGCACAATTAGTCTCAGAAAATCCAGTATTCATTGACTGCTCTTAAAGGTCTGTGGCAAACAGAGTCAAAGTTAAAATTGTCTGAACTGTATGTTGCATTCCAGTGTTTGACCTTCACACAACACCGGACCGGGGGTACTAGGGCTGGGCGATTTATCTCATGCGATATGCATGCGCATCTTGTCAGTAAAGCCGGTTCCTTGATTAACGATAAATCTCCATCACCTGTTTTCAAATGGAGCGGCATTTAATACACGGAGCCGTAGATCACTGAGAAGCTACGCAATATCGCGTTCATTATTGAAGGCGATTCATTTGCGATAATGAAGGCGATATTGCGTAGCTTCTCAGTGATCTACGGCTCCGTGTATTAAATGCCGCTCCATTTGAAAACAGGTGATGGAGATTTATCGTTAATCAAGGAACCGGCTTTACTGACAAGATGCGCATGCATATCGCATGAGATAAATCGCCCAGCCCTAGGGGGTACCAATGAAGCTTGACACTTGGATGTAGTTCAGTGCACTGAGGAACATTGACACGGATCATGTGAAACAGCCATGATTCCCTACATTGGCTATTCTTGTCTTAATTCATTCTTTTTGGCAGTGTAGGCTGACGTTGGGTTCTCTCTCTCCATCTATCTGTAGGACTGCAGGAGTTATGGGGTGCAAGGTCATGCTTTACCCACCCCCACCCCTCACCCTGCTCCTGCCTCAATTATTTGCTTCAGGGGGCAATTACTCCAGCCTCAACAGACCTCTCCATCCCATTTCCCTGTTTCTCTCTCGCAGTTCACATCACTTACTTCACATATACAGCTCACAAATCATTTTCCAATTTTGTGCATGCATTCCTATTTTAAAAACAAACTTACTATGATTTTCTCCACATTCAAAGCATCAAGGTAATCTCTAAATACTTGATTTTCCTACATAAGCTAACTACAGTTTACACCAGGGGTAGCCAACCTGTTCCTGGACGGCTACCATCGTGCATCCTGCTCTAACCCTAATCAATTACACCCGAACTAGCCAATCGCGGTGTTTAGGATGACTTGATCACCTACAGGTACTGTAGGTTTGTTGGAGCAGGGTTGGAACTAAAGTCTTCAGGAAAAAGTCTTCAGGTCTTGAGGACCCAGACCTTAAGATGGTGGCAGAAGGTCTGGACTCCATTGCAGCTTTAATTAGCCAAAGACGGCCCAATAGGCAATCTGACAGACAACCACAGTTAGTTTTGTTCAGCATTATGGTGTGAAAGGTAAGGGAGTACCTTGGGTGTACCCTGCAGTAACAGACTGGCATGCAACCAATAAATCATTTATTCAAGAATAATGTTGTGCAACCTTACTGCAACAATGGTGCAGAATCTATGCTGTGAACCTCACATACGTTTAAAACTCCATTTTTCAGTTGATTCTGATAAGTGAACATTGTCCAAATTGTAAACACGATGGCTTTCTTCTTCCATGAGTGGGTTTGGCATCATAACGGCTTTGTTTCCAAGTGGTCTGTTGAAGAATGCAACACACGTTTCTCCCAGAAATGGGAAGGGTCAGTTTGTGTGTCCTATGTATCAGACATTCAGTCAGTGAGCGTGACGTCTCTGGCTGAGACCAGCAGCGAGGTAGCCCTCCAGGAGCAGAGTTGCTACCCCTGGTTTACGGCAATGATTCCCAGCTGGTTTTGCTTCAGGTCCCAGCAAACCCACCACAAATCCAAAGATTTCAACAAGTTTTTTCAAAAAGTTAGGGTCCATCCTGTGATGTCAGCGTAGGCCAGGGGTGCCCAGTCCTGTTCCTGGAGATCTACATACCTGCAGAGTTCAGTTCCAACCCTGCTCCAACACCTGACTGTAATTATCTCATGCTCCTGAAAATCTTAAGTAGGTTCATTTGTGTTTGATCAGGGTTGGAGCTCCAGAATCAGGATTGGCCACCCTTGACATAGCCAGTGGTTCCCAACGACGTTCCTGCATGTCTCCTTTGTCTGACACACCAATCTGAGGTCTTGGAGTCTTTACCAATGAGTTGTTGACCTGAATCAGGTGTGTTTGATTAAAGAGACACGCAAACTGTGCATTCTCCATGAACGTGGTTTTCCAGCCAATGACGAAGGCCAGCGGTTCTCAATTTCAGTCCTCGCGTACCACAGCTCTGCATATTTTGCATGTCTCTCTTATATAAGACAAATTATTCAGATATCCAGCTCGTTAGAAGAGAGATCCATGCATGAACTGTGTTCCGATTGACATGCTCCCTACACAGTGTTCTTTGCTCCCTACTCCCGGAGCACGGAAAATCCGTTGACGTTTACTTCACTTCGGAACATTCATTCACTGACTTGCTCTACGCCACTGCCTGCAGCGTGGAAACTTACTAGAGAACTGTAAAGTGTGACATAACATACTGTACCTCTGTAAATAAGTACAATTTAAATTCACGTCTTGCACACTTTAATATCCTTTGAATGGAACATATACACTCCCTTCGAACTGGAATCATGGCGGAATATCCTGTGATGTCCACTTCGCAGGACACTTACGGCTGAATAGAACAAACGTCATATATCAGAAGTGATATGTGAGGACTGGAATTGAGAACCACTGATGTAGGCAATGGGAATAGTGACAGGTCCACTTGTGCTTTTGGAAATCCAGTTTGTGGCATTGCATCATCTGGCATTTTTCATATCCTCCAAATGACTTTACCCATTCATATCCAACAAATGCTCCATCAAAGGTTTCTCAATTGGTAAGTGGCATAACCTCTCAGCCTAAAGTAACGCACATGAAAACAGATGTCTTCCAATATTTCATTTAGGGCATCCTGGCCAGAACAATAAAATAAACCAACAGCCTTTGCAAGGAGCCACCTGAATTGGTACCTCTGTACTGAGATCAGAGTGGATATTGAGCGCTAGTCACTGGACGCATCAAATCAATACCAGCAGAAGCCAAGGGGAAACTGTGCAGATTGTGGGATGATTTATGCCTCGCAAACGGTGTCTAATACCCCGTTCAGAGCGTGATAGGCTCTACTAGGGCAGAAGCAATGCTGGAATCTATAGCTATTTGATTCACAAGTGCACAGCACAGATCTGCAAACCCAAAGGGAAAAACTGTCTCAGCTTTTTTCTGCCGGGATAATTCATTTCGGAACAGAGTGTATAGACTGCTCAAGGTGCGAATCAAGTATTCAACATGCCACATCAGTAGCTGAGAGGTCTACAGTTCTACATCATAATGGAGTTCAGTGGGCTGAAAGTTCTATGTTGCAAACCGCATAAGAAGAAGAGCCGCACCCCATTTTGATTCAATCACTTGAATTATAACCAGGTGTCGACAAAGGTGCATTCGCACTGACAGCGATTAAATTGCTTGGAACTCTCTGTTCTGTTTGTTGCAATATTCTGTAGTGTCGCTGCTCCTACTACAACAAGCTGAATTGGGAGATGAATCACAAGAGCTACACCAATGGTTTTTGAGCCCAAGGACCCCAAAATATGATGATTGCCTTGTGAGGGACTCTCTTTCTAAAATACAATGGCAGCTATTCAATGTCCTTTATGAAAACCATCTATACAGCACAAGAGGTTCTGGAACGTTCACTTTAATGCGTCAAACATAGCCAGTGTTACGGAAAATCAAAAATAGTGCTTTGACTCACATACATTATCCCACACTCTATATAACTGCATTTCTCCTTCCGTTCCTCTTGGTCTCCTTATCTGTATCCATCTATTCCCTGTTTCCCTCTCTCCCTCTATCATTCTGTTGGTTGTGTCTCTTTGATGCTGTGTCAGTAGAGGAGAGCGAGAGAGCGAGATACCGTGGATAATGAGCTTTAATCAGGCCCAGAGCTCACAGGAAGCACAATCATCAGAGCCCTGATGTTCAGACTAGCCACTCGCTGTGCTCAACACACACACACACATACATAAATACATACCATACAGACTATGTTCACAATGCAGTATTACCTGCTATTTTTGAAAGCGCTAGTATATTTAGTATAGTAAATTTAAATACTGCAGTGCAAAAGTATGTAGTATACAGTGTGTACTGTGCAGTACACTAGCATTCAGTTCTAAAAAAAAATAAGCTCTACCTCAAACTAGCAGATCAAATACACTCCAGTGTGTATGTTTATATTTGTGTGTTTGCATTTCTTATCCCTCTAAACCCCGATACGCTAATGCTAATCTATTTACTTGGCTGACTTTCAAACTTGCCTGAAATCTAGATTAAACCTCTAGTTTTTAGAGATGCACTGAACCGTTCACATGAAGAAAAGCATACATACATATATTTATATATGTGTACACACACACACACACACACAGGGACTTATCTACTTTCTGCAGACTACGGTGTGTGTATGTGTAGCTATGAGTCAATGTAAACTCTATAATCTCGGGAGTTACAAATGTTAAATATTCCCTTAGGCCTCAACAAGGCGCCACATCCCACTCGCATTCACACACGTACACTATACACTCATGTTCAATCACAGAGACCATCAGTTACACTCCCGCTATCAAACACAAGCTCCGTTCCAAAGCCTTGTGAGCCGCATTGCTATATAGTGTTTACCCAGTCAGCTACCTTCTGAGGTATGCAAAAAAAATTAAAAAAAAATAGAAGCAAGTGATTTAAAACACTCAACGCTGACAGCAAATAGCACTCCTCAAGTGAAGCACATGAGCCAGGCTACTCACAATCGATAGCATGTTGATAAGCTAACAATGTGATACTCTTATAAGCTTAACAATGCACATAGCTGACACATTTATTGGGAAAACAGTACATTTTAATTAGATATAATCACTTTTTTATTGATACCGCCATCCCCAATCTGGGGTGTTTTTATTAGTAGTAGTAGTAGTAGTATGAAGCTGCCTTAAAGTCAATTCTGTCACAGTTCAGACAAAAGCAACAACACAAAACGGCAGTGTATCCTTTCCTCATGGTCACTAACTAAATAAATAAATGGACAGTTCACACACAAAAAAAATAAATAAATTAGAATCACTTTTTTACATTCATGTTGTTCTGAAACTGACAATTTCGTCCATGAATTACATAAGAAGAAGTTTAGCAGAATGTCCAAGCCGCTCTTTTCCATACAATGAAAGTGGGTAGGGACTGAAGAACTCCAGCGTTATTATTGTTAACTAAAACTATTAAAAATTGTTTTTGGTAATTAAAATAAAATAAAATAAAATAAAAATAATATAAATTTTACATGAAAAACTACAAACTCAAACAACAATTAACAATGTTGTTGTCTTGGCAACTAACTGAAATAAGTGTAAGTTCTAAAATAACTAAAACTAAAATAATAATAATAATAACAATAATGACAAAATCAAAAAAAAATTACTAAAACAAAAATTTTAAAATAAAATCTAATACAATCTAATTCTAAATATTAATACTATAATGGTATATAAATATTAAGGTACTAAAATAAACAAAACTAAAATAAAAAATAAATAAAGATAATAATAATAAAAATGACAAAAGCTAACAAAATTACTAAAACTTTAGTCATTTAAATTTTTACAATTAAAATGAAAACAGAACCTATAACAATCTAATTCAAAATATTTATAAATACTACAATGATATATAAATGTAACTAAAACAGCACAAAGGATGTGAAAACAAATAAAGGTATCATAACACTGGTCTATATTGCATATTTCAAGTCTTCTTATGCTATATGATAGCTTTGTGTGATAAACAGACCAAAATGAAACGAGTTATTTGAGTTTCATGTTTGGCTGAAGTGTTTCATTAAACCCAAACTGAATCCTTATCTAACGCTCATAGCTTCCATAACATCGTCTTTTTTTTATCTAATCCTCTTTCTTATAATCCCTCAACACGGCTGCTGTGAGTCTGGCCATGTGCGCTTGTGTGGACTTCATGCGGCTACGTCCTCGATATAAAATCAGAGGTGTGGACACTCCAGAGGATGACTGTGAGAATCTCATTCCCAGCAGTACACGGCGTCTGGACCGAGGTGCCAGGACGGAAACAGAGAATGCAACATTTGCATTTAAAAAGGTGACATTTGCAATGCTGGTCTGGAGGCGCAGGCATGAGAGGAGAGACAGGTGCTGGGATAGCCCATATTCATCTCGGTGACAGGAGGACGACAATGAGAATGTCAAAGCCAATAGTTAGACAGCACACCAAATCACACACACACACGCTTCGGAACGAAGGCCGCTGTCCAAAATAACCCTGACAATCCACCCCCTCATCTCTCAAACCCATGTGGAGATAAATTGGTGGCTGTTCGAATCAATTTTTACCTCATACCGAAGTAATTACATAAAAACAAGCGCTGGAAATTGTAATATCTGTTGTAGTCGCATTAAACTTCAAGTTCAGGCGAAGTGGAACATGCATTATTTATGTGAAATGTGGAATAAATGATAATGTAAACACAGACTGTTTAGACCTGAGGAGCATATGATTAGTGTGAGTTGAATTGTCTTCACTGTTAGTGAAGTGCAGGCGGGTCGTTTGGAGTTCATGTGGCGGTGTTGGTGCTGATGAGAATCAGATATGGGGTTTGTTCGCTCTGTGAGGGGTTCTGATTGGCTGCTGTGATCAGAGAGCTGCGCTTGAACAATGAACTGCTAGATGTAGAGTTTCACTGTTTTCTGAACAAGGCAAAATAGTAATGTCATGAATTTTTGGCCATGTACCACGTTAACAGCATGTTTCTTTAAACGTACATTACCTGTCAAATTTTTTTTAATTTAAGCTTCTGCCAAAATGGATTAAATTAGTTTTATTTGATAAATATATTTGCATTTATTGGGTCAAAATATAATAAAACTGTAATATTTTGAAATATTATTGCAATTTCAAATAACTATTTTCAATTTGAATATATTGTAAAAATGTAATTTATTTCTGTGATCAAAGCTGAATTTTCAGCATCATTTCTCCAGTCTTCAGTGTCACATCATCCTTCAGAAATCAAACTAATATGCTGATTTACTGGTCATATTTTTTTTTTATTCTTTTTTTTTATAATTCTTTAATGAACAGAAAGTCCAAAAGATTTTGAAAAGGAACAGAAAACATTTGTAACATTATCAATGTCTTTTTTCTCTCTCTCTCTCTTTCTTTTGTTTTTTCATCTTTTTTTTTCAATTTAATGCAGAGATATTATAGTTAACTAAAACTAAAACCATGAAAGCATTTACATTAATAAAATATTTTTTTATTTATTTTTTATTTTAGCTAGCTGCCAAAGCAAGATTTCTAATTTACATGTAATTTAACTTAATATATGAAAACAAACAAAACTGAAATAAAACATAATAAAAACTAATATATATATATATATATATAAATGAAACTTTAAAAGCTAACTGAAAATGGAAACTACAAAAATAAAAACAAACTCAAGATATTAAACAAAACTATAATAATAACTATAACTATATTTCAATTATACTAAAAAAATAGAAGTTTAGGATCAGTAAGCATATAACATTATATGTACATGTGCATATCAAAAGTCAAACTGAGTGATATTTGGTAGATGATATATATACACACACACACATATATATATATATATATATATATATAATTGAATGAATATTTATATGAATATATATTCTATAAATGGTATTCATCTTAAAATTTTCATAAAAAACATAACTGTATTATGTTGGCAGTCCTACAAAACCATAAGTCTCTGAGCTTCAGGTGCTGTTTGTTTCCAGCAAGATCTTAATTTGGGCCTCTGCCTTCTGGCAAAACCTCAAATGTGTAAATATCTGAAAGAATTGCAGTGTTTAAGGTTTCTAATCTTGCTGAGTTTATTTATTGCTGCTCGTCCCGGCCAAATCCCTTCCTCATTAATATCCGTTGAAGCAAAAGGAAAACAGTTACTCTAGGTTTGCATACAAAATTATAGATTTTAAGCATATGTATTTGGGGATATTCTAATATTAAGGCATTCCACAAGCTTGCCCCCATTTCCAAACAATAACAAGCATCTCATATTTTAATATGCTTCCCTTGAAAGACAATTATCTTTAATCAGGATCTTTCGTCTCCAGTTTCAGTCTCTGTGTTCCCATGACTGCTTTTATCAGAGGAGATCATTATGGGCCAACTATTACCCAGAGTATAGTTTTACAGGCAATACATAACATTATATGGTTGTAAGCACTGTTTATTCATTAATTCATTTGTTTTATCTTTATTTTGGAATGACTTTAGGATAAAGAAGAGGCTAAAATGAGAGCATTAAACACCCAAACATAAGTAGAAAATTCTGTCATTATTCACTGTTGACTACTTTTGTGATGCTTTTTGGTCACCATTCACTTTCATTGTATGGAAAAGGGCAGCATTAACATTCTGCTAAATTTCTCCTTTTGTGTTTCACCGAAGTAACATAAATATTCATAGAAAAAAAAACAGAATTTTCATTTGGGAACTTTTCTTTTAAAAAAAACAAGATTTTTAAAAATATATAGGAAAAATATTTTTGTGAGCTGCAGCAGAGAGGAAGATTTTCACTGAATAACAACTTAAATTTTGTTTTGTTTTTTTACACACACACACACACACACACACACACACACATACATATATATATATATATATATATATATATATTTTTTTTTAAACACACATATATATATATATCGGTGTGGAGACGGGCTGAAATCGCATTTGATCTCGTTCTGTATCGTGTCCCTTGTCAGTGTCGGGCGCTTTCTTGGCCATTTTTTGTGATTAACAGGAAAGTGTGTGCAGCTGAATTAGATGAGTATTTTGTTAGATGGGTATAAAAAGCGTAGGTTACCGTGGCAGCGGTCGCGGCAGCCTTCGCGTGAAGGCCTCCTTGTGTGAAGACCGAAGAGTGTAAAGACCATCGACTCTACCGTGCGACTCCACTGGGCAGGGACACCGGCAAAGGATATAAGTATCGATTTTTATTTTACCTCTTTCCTACTACTTGTTTCACTTCTGTTTCAGTTTTTTTTTTATAGCCATTTCTTACTATGTGTAAGTAAGTTGTTGTCGGGTTTTTTTTAGCATGTGTGTTTGGCTCAGTGTTTTTTTTAAGATTACTGATAAACTAATGTAGTTTGATTTGTATTATTATGTCTGTATAGATTTTTTTATTAAGTTTTAGTTTTATTTAATTTGAGTTATTTTTGTACTTCAACATACTACATGGAAATGAAATAATATATAAATGGGTGTTTGGCTTAATGTTATGTTAAAATCATTATTATACTCATACCTTTTGTTATTTTAATATTTTGAATTGTTTTTAGCTTTATTTTTGTTTTTATTTAATGTTTAGCTTTTAAATGTTGTTTTATGCATTTGTCATTTTTATTTAATGTCTTTATTTTCTTAAATGTGTATATATAGTATTTACAGAGTTTTAACTTATAGTTTTAGTTACTTTTTCTTATTTGTAAGTCGCTTTGGATAAAAGCATCTGCAAATGACTAAAAGTAAAGTAAAAGTAAATATATATATATATATATATATATATAT
Organism: Tor tambroides; assembly: GCA_021397915.2. NCBI lineage: Eukaryota > Metazoa > Chordata > Actinopteri > Cypriniformes > Cyprinidae > Tor > Tor tambroides. The sequence continues at coordinate 54,056 of JAFVLL020024152.1, read as the reverse complement.
ATATATATATTGTGGCAGGAGGAGCAAACGACAGACACAGTGGGTGTGGCGTCAGGCCTCGGAGAGGCTTTTATTCAACAGAAATTCAACAGAAATATTAAAATAAAGTGTCCAAAGGGGGAAAAGTGTCCAAAATAAACGGGGGGATCTGGTGTCCTCGTCGTGCTGCGGGGTTTGTGAAGGCAGGGCAGTGTTCGAGAAGAAAGGGTCCAGGTAAGGGGCGGAGTCCGGCAGCCACACGCGCTCACCTCTCGGGACCGGAGCGCGAGGGGCAGCAGCTTCTTCTAGCGGCTTCGTCCTCCTTCGGCCCACGGCACTTCTGGGGGATTATACGGCCCGGCATCCTGGCCCGTCAGCCGTGTCACGGGTGCGGCACTTGCTCCCTCAACGCTCCCTTCCTGGACCCACGAGGACACCAGCGTGCATGCACGGGGAAGAGACCGGTCTCCCGAGGAGAGGCGCGCTCGGCATTTAAACAGCGGCGGTGATGAGGCCCTATTCGATTCAGGTGTGCCTCATCACACGCTGCCAGACCTGACTGTTTTCAGCGCCCCTCCTCTCTCACACACCCACTCCCGTCGGGAGCCTGGTGAAGGGCGGCGAATAAGGGACAGGGTGGTGATGACATTAAGGGGGGAGGCAACCGACTCGTCACAATATATATATAAAAGCTGCTGCTGCTGAACGTGACGCGGATCTGACATGCCACTCTCTTTACCTTTTCTGACCCATTTCAGGTCTTAAAGTCTCTACTAATGAGCGGACGAGTTGAATCGGGTGTTTTAGATGAGGGAGACAGTGCTGGGGTGCCTCAGGACAGTTTTTAAAACCATTTCAGTGACATGTTCTTAAATGTGACGCATATATAACATATTGCATGCATGCACGCAGTTTTAAGGCAGCTTTAATCGCCTTTTTGGTAACTTCATGCCTTAACTGACAGCATAACTAGGACATTGCATGCACGTAGTTTCTTTCGCTGTTTGATATGAAATGATACAGGCTACAGCGCGCCGGCACCTTTGTGCGTGTATTTGAAGAGCGCGCGCTACGAGCACAGTATCTTTTCCGCGCTCGTTTGACTCGCGCCTGGCGCGGAGGCGAAGTTAGAGCACGCCTGAAACGTCTCCCGTTTGATGTGGTCATAAAGACGTTCTGCATCTAAATAAACGCAATCCTTTTCAAGAAAAAAGAGACAGAGGCAGCAGTTGCGAATGGGGTGGCCAACCCTTGCCCCGCCCCTGCGTTAATTGCGTTAAATATTTTTAACGCGTTAATCAGAAAAAATTAATCGCATGCGTTAACGCGCTAATTTTGACACCACTAATATATATATATATATATATATATACACACACATAGATAGATAGATAGATAGGTGTGTGGGTGTGTGGGTGTGGGTGGGTGTGTGTGTGTGGGGGGGGGGGTTGATTTACACTGATAAATCAACATTTTCCTAAATTTCTCCTTTTGTGTTTCACGGATAAAAGTAATTAATTAAACAAAAAAAAGTAAGAGTAAATACTCAGAATTTTATTTTGGACTTAATTATTTCTTTAAGAAAGAATGAATATGTTTCAATATATGCAAAACAATTTTGAGAGCTGTGGCAAAGAGGAAGATTTTTAGTGAATAATGACATAAATTGAATCTTAATTCACACAAAGCTATCATATAACTTCAGAATACTTAAAATATATAGTGCATGAGTTACACAGATTACTTTTATGGTGATTTTTGTTGTTTTTGGAGCTTGAGAGCCCTTCGTCGCCAAAAGGGCAGCGTTAACATTCTGCTAAACTTCTCTTTTTGGTTTCACAGAAGAGAGTAAGTTATAAAGACTCTCATAAGAGATAAGTTTAACTATTTCTTTAAGAAAGAAGAAATATTTTTCGATATATGCCAAATATTTTTGAAAGCAGCTGCACTGTAAAAAGTGATAAGTTGACTGAACTTAAAAAAACTGAGGAAACCCGTTGCCTTAAAATTATTAAGTAAATAACTTGGCAATTCACTTAACTTATTATTTTTTTTTATTATTATTATTAGTTACTTAATAATTTTAAGGCAATTTTTTTTTTTTAAGTCAACATCACTTTTTACAGTGAGAGGGGAAGCTTTTCAGTGAATAACAACATAATTTTTTTTTTTTTTTCTTCACAATAACGTTTTCGAGATAACTTCAGAAGACTTGAAATATATAGCACATGATTTACACTGACTACTTTTATGGTGCTTTTTGTCATTTTTAAAGCTTGAGAGAACTTATATTGTATTATTATCATAATACACTTTAATTGCATGGACAAGTGCAGCGTTAACATTCTGCTAAATACCTCCTTTTGCGTTTCCAATTGCGTAGTAAATATTCAGAATTTTAATTTTGGACAATTATATCTTTGAGAAAGAACAGAAGGGCATTCTTGTGTGCAAAGCTGACATTTTCAAAGCAAAAATGAAATCTTACCTTCATTAAGACGGATTCACTGAGCTTTTCTCGGTTTACAATCTTTATGGCGACTTTCTGACATGTGACACAGTGGACCCCGAGCTTTACAAGACCTAGAGAAAAAAAAAGAAGAAGGAAGAAAAGGTTAAAAGAAAAATATTAGTCTAATCATAGGTGTGCAACATGGCTGAGCAATGTTTTCCCTCACAATTTAATCAGGAAACCCCTCTCACGGGCCATTTCCTGTTACACACAAGCACGTTTCCCTCGGCATCTGCCAGACGCTTCATTCATATCTCAAGACAAACAGCGTCAGGTACAGCAGATAAGCAAACCTGCGAGAGGAACTGATGGAGAACAGCTACCTAAAGGCCTTTCTGCTTTATCACTCGTGGCGTGGAGCTTCATGGTGCGCGAGCAGCACGGTGGCTTGAGGAAATCATTTCTCACAAACATCCGCCACACGCTTAACACTTTTATTAGTCAAAGTGCTAAATGTTCACAGGCTTTACGCTTCATGCTTCCCCCTCACTTCTCGATAGTACTCCACGTTCAAGGACTTTCTAAAGAAAAATCTTCAGCGTAAACACCTCGGGTCCTTCGGTGATTGTTGAGCAAGCGTTTTCAAATGAGACAAAAGCCACTAAAGACGATTCAGCAAAGTTGTCTGCTGCTCCGCACATAGTAGAGTTTGAATTGTTGGGTAGATAGGGAGGGTTGGACGCCTGCGCGAGACAAGATAATGAATGTTTCGTATCCTAAGGTGCACACGTATCAGAAAACTGACAGGAGCGTAAACGGAAAACGCTGTGATTTGCAAAGAGGATGCTGTGAATGTTTTTGGTTTGTATTTAAGTGTAAGAAACCCCCACCTCATCCCTACCAAACCCTCATCCCTGATGACACTCAACAGACACTCCTGAACAACCTCTGCTCTCATGTGACTCAATGGCTCTTTATGAGCTGTGGAAAAATGGCTGGTTTTGAAGAGTCTTAAGATGGAGTGCAAAACTGTCCACTGCTGAAGAGGAGACGGAACAGTGAATACTATTTTTATGCCTTTAAAGGAACTGGGCTGTTCAATTATATTATATTATATTATATTATATCAGTACACTTTTTCTGATTAACATTGTAATTTTTGAAATTAGTTTTTTTTTTTTTATTAATTAGGATTAAGAAAATTATTTTTAAAAATTTTTTTCAAATTAGTCATTTGGTGCAACCAACACGCAGGAACATGCATAAAAATAAAGTCAATAAGTCTCTTAAAATATCAGATCTGTCCTTTTAGGACAAGGCTAGGATAGTTCAGGTTGTAAAATGTCATGTGGTGCGACTCAATGATATTTATGAATGAATAATGTAAAATATTATCTTCACCATGTAAATTATATAGACCAAATCTAAAATCCATATCGGCTTCAGCTTCTCTTCAGTGGAGAGAAAAAAAAAACCCTGCTACAATTACATTAATGTATGATAAACGATTCACAGTCCGGGTAGAACCAGTCTCAGGTCTGGATCTGGACTGCAAACTGCTAATTGGTGACCTCTGACATAGGGTGCACCAAACGGGACATATTATACGGTAAAGCCCTGCACCCTTCAGGTGAGAGAAAGAGAGGGAATATCATTCAAATGTCAGCCGCAGCTAATTAAACAATAATGACACTTGACGGCAAACCCAACAGAGTGAGTGAGTGAGTGAGTGAGTGAGTGAGTGAGTGAGTGAGTGAGTGAGTGTGTGTGTGTGTGTGTGTGTGTGTGTGTGTGTGTGTGTGTGTGTGTGTGTGTGTGGGCAAAACCATTAGTATGGATCCAATCATCAGAGATCAGTGGCTAGAAATAAAGAAAGAAAATCTTATAATGAGGAAAACACGAACAAAAACACCCCAAAAATGAAAAACCATCACTCAAAATGTCCTTTCTCATAATCAAAGCCCTCTGTTTATAAGACTGGAGGAAAAGAGTTTCATGCACTTTGAGCGCTGTGACCTATTCCAGCTAGCTATGATAATACACAAAGACATTAGCACAAAATATATATGTGGAGAGCATATCACAGTCAGACGTCATACTGCATGACATTATCACAAAGATACAGCGCATTAAGTCCAAGGGCAGAAGAAATGGCCTTATCAAAAAGAAGAGAAAAGCCACGCGACGGGGAAAATGCTTGGCGAAACCCTTCGTGAGCGCTTCATCTGCTCTGATAAGAATTCAAGAACACTTGGTGGAGTCTCGGCGAATGACTGACGACGGGGCGGCCGCTCGCTCCGTATCGATTACAGTCTTTGTGTGCCTTCCCGATCAATGAAATTAAAAGAGCTGCTGTCCACAGCAACATCATAATAATGGTCAAAAACACAATATTCACCTTGACCCAAGAGTTAATATATGCCTTAACATATATATTGCAGTTGCAGTTGTCAATACTTGAGGAGATATACTTAACATATTTTTTTTAAATAGAATATTTTATCTTCATGGCTGAAGAGCTGCTGAATTATAGCGATGGCATATTTTGACATTTTAATCAATAACTTTGATTTTTTGAGTCACTGCTCTTCCAAAAAAAAAAATTTCCATTTAAAAAAAAAATAAAAATACATACCATCAAGAGTAAGTTCCAAAAAATACTTGACTACTTTTCTGGATGACTAGTTATTTATTATAAATAAGCAATCCTGAAAGCCCTACTACTATATATAACAAGACTTACTGTACATTACCAAAAAAAATATAAATAAATAATAATAATAATAATAATAATAGTAATAATAATAATAATAATAAAGGAATACTTTACTCAAAAATGAAAATTGTACAACAGGCCCTCAAAGATGTAGTACTCAGGTCATCCAAAATGTGGATGAGTTTGTTTCTTGATCAGATTTGGAGAAATGTATCATTGCATCACTTGCTCACCAATGGATCCTCTGCAGTGAATGGGTGCCGTCAGAATAAGAGTCCAAACAGCTGATAAAAACCTCACAATAATCCACAAGTATTCCATACAACTCCAGTCCATCAGTTAACATCTTGTGAAGCGAAAAGCTGCGTATTTGTACAAAACAAATCCATCAAGATGTTTTTTTTTACTTCAAACTTCCAGGTAAATCACGAGTCCTCTATCCACAATATTTCTTTCTCTAGTGAAAAAGTCATCTGGCGTGAATCGGGGAGAAATATGCACAAATTAAGCACCATTTACAAGTCAAAACAGCTCTAAATAAATATGTTGGTGGATTTTGATGTGAGAGACAACAGGGGATGGACTTTTTCACTGAAGGGTGAAAAATTGATTTTGGCCAGAAGTAAGCATTTAAAGTTTTAATAGTTTTTGAATAGTAGAATAAACCTTGAATAGTTTTGTCTCTTACAAACACGCAGCTTTTCATCATAGTTAACTGATGGACTGGAGCGGTGTGGATTATTTGTGGATTACTGAGATGTTTTTATCAGCTGTTTGGACTCTCATTCTGACGGCACCCATTCACTGCAGAGGATCCTTTGGTGAGACAGTGATGTAAATGCTACATTTCTCCAAATCTGTTCTGAGTAAATATTCAGCAAATGTTCAGGTTTTTTTTTGATGAACTATTCTTGTAAAATAGTGAAACAGAAATAATGTTTAATATCATAAAATGTTTGAAAGGGAATAATGTTTAGTTCAAATTGTTGATACTAGCTTGAATATCTTATCTAGTGTTCCCTTCGTGTTATGATCATACTGCAAAATTGACCTCTGTTTTGCTCAGAAATAACTGACTCCAGATTCTTTTTAGTTCTCCTAAGGCACTGAAATAAAGTTTTCTGAAGCTCTAATTTTGTTATCGTTAATTTTGTATATTCACACAAACTTGCAGACAGTTTGTCTTCATGTCTGCTGGCTCGTGACTTCTGAGAATTAGCAACAATCATCTTGTGACTATATACTCTTCTATCAGAGGGGCTTTATTAGATTTTAGCACATTGTAGTTGTGAACCTACTGTGCAAAATATCCAGGTTCTCAGGCAGGCATCATGTTAAGGACTTTCTACTACTGGGCATTTTCCAAAAATGAAGGATGATGGAAAAAAATAATAATAATAATAATAATAATAATGGGAAAATGTGTCTTAGGGTAGAAAATGGTTTTGGGCACTCAGGGAGTTTTCTTGCTAGTTAAGGATAGATAATAATAATAATAATAATAATAATAATAATAATAATAATTTGAATGTTGGTTTTACAAAGCCTTGTTTGAAAAAAAATAAGTTTTTAACATTGTAGAGGTTTTTTAAAGGAACAAAGGATACACTGTAAATCATTTTGGGAATGCATAGATAGAGGAAAGAATGAATGAAGACAGAATGATGGGTAGACAGACTGAATAATTGACAGACAGGCAATAGATGATAGATAGATAGATAGATAGATAGATAGATAGATAGATAGATAGATAGATAGATAGATAGACAGATAGATAGATAGATTGTTCGATCTAGTGTTTGCATGCAAACATTTGTTTCCTCTCCAAGAAACATGGACAATGCTGTTTAAAAGGTGGGCTCTACCTTATAATTCCGAACAACAAATGGAAAAGTTTCCGGCACATATGTGGCTCCCATAACCACCTCCTTATGCAAATGAGCCCCTCATGAATTATTCAGGAATCTATAATTATGCATTCCTTTTGCTGACGTGGAGTTTGAGGCATTAAAAATAGATCTGAGCGGAACGGCAGCACAAGCCCCAGTGGAGTCCCGTCGCTGTGTTTTGACTGCCTCTCTTTTTCTCGCCATCGCTAGATCCGCAGTGCTCTCGGCCTGTCGTCCAGGAGGATGTGTTTTTCTGACAGGCCCTATCTCGCTGTCCCCGTCCCGCTCTGGACGCGTCACTGACAGGCTGCGGGAAATCTGGATCCCTCACGACAGCGCTGCTAAATTCGGTTGATGGGGCGGCCAGGGGTTTTGCCGCAAGCATTTTCTAGCGTAAGAGTTTGCTTCAAAAGCACAATGAGTCGCCGCTGCAACTTCCAGGGCTGGCGCTTTTCCCGGCAATGTACAAATACATGCTTTTGTATATGTGGGCGTCTGTCATTTCTGCTGAAAGACCTTTACTGCTCAGCCCTACGATACCTTCCTCTCGGTAGGGGTGATCAAATTTTGAGGAGGTGCATGCATACATTTGAATGTCAATTAGACTCCGCTGACAGGTTTGGCGACGTGTGCAGACAGTCAAGTGTTTGGTTGTTGAAGCAAACGCAGTCACACGTGACAAACTGGGCCACCTACTGTCACCCGTACCAACATAAGGTGGGTAAATGTTCAGTGTAAGGTTTAACCTCTGTCTACAACAGGAAATAAATTGCATTGCTTTACTATATTCTAGACATTTTTTCTACACATTTTTCACTCTGCGTTGTTACCAGTGCCCTACTTTACCTGAATTCACCCTATATTTTTCTGTTAAGTTCATTTATAATGTAAGTCAAGCAGTGCTAATTTCTTTGACGAAAAACATTCATCATAATTTTCGTCAACGACATTTTTTCACAAACGAAAATGAGATGATAGCAAAATAAAAACTCTTTTCGAATGACAAAAACAATGACAAAAATATATTGACATTTCCGTCAACAAATAAAAATGAGACAATGTTAGGGAGGAACGATTGGGAAGAGATCCAGTCAGAACGAATCTGCTGCGTGGAAAGGAGGGTAGATGAGCACATTTCAACTGTAATGTGCACACACTTGCTGTACGTCTCATAAAACGTTATGAGAAGAGCAGAAATATGGATACAGTAAATTTGAAAAGTGTGATGACGCAAAAGAGCAATTAATTCGGTCTGGTTTTCTGAGCACACACAGCCAAATCTTGCACACAGAAAAGCACCTATCAAACAGCACACGATTACTCAGTTCAGTCCTCTTTCGCATCTTAATGGAGAAATACACGCAAAAAGATCTCAAATTGTCTGTTTTGGCGAGTATTCATGTCAACACACCCTGAAGTCAAGGTTTCTTAGGTTTACATGACCAACTTTTAACACCCACTGACCTTTAGAATAAAACTTTTTAAGACCAAAATTTAAAGGCTGTTTTAAAGGCAACTGTACCTTTAAAATGTCTATATGTAAATGAGCCTTGCTATGACTGGCTAACCTCAGGATAGTAAATAAGCACTGATTAAACTGACATTTAAGACTAAAAATTGAAATTAAAGGCTGTTTTAAAAGGCTACTGTACCTTTAAGATATCTATATGTGAATGAGATCTGTTATGATTGGTTAATCTCAACATACCAGAATAGAAATAAACATTTATTAAATTTGTTAAGGCTTAAAATTAAATTAAAAGCTGTTTTTGAAGGCTACTGTACCTCTCACTTAAGATCTCTATACTATATGTAAATTGATTATGATTAGCTAACCTTGGCATAGTAAATAAGCCCTGATTAAACTGAAATTCAAAGGCCACTGTACCTTCAGGACGTTTCTATGTAAATGAGCTCTGTTATGATTGGCTAATTTCAGCATACCAGTATCTTAAATAAACACTGATTAAACTTTTTAAGTCTAAAATTAAAATTCAAGTCTGTTTTTAAAGGCTACTGTACCTTTAAGATGTCTCTATGTAAAGGAGCTCTGTAATGATTGGCTAATCTCAGCAAATCACCTCATTATCAGTAAATAAGCATTAATTAAACTTTTTAAAATAAAACTTAAATTAAATTAAAGACAGTTTTTAAAAGGATTGAACTTTCAAAGTCTTAAATTCAAGGCTCTCTTTGAAGGCTACCGTCCCTTTAAGACCACTATACTGTACGGAAAATTAGCTCTGTTATGATTGGTTAAACTCAACATTCCAGCATAATAAATAAGCACTGATATAAGCACTGAAATATGGGCAGTCACATGTTAATGAGCGCATAAAGTCCTTTCAAGGTAAGTCGGGTAATTCGACGGCCATCCTGACCATGAACTAACTGTTTTCCAGTCAGGAAGTCCTTGAATGAAGAAAGATCTTCAAAATCTTCAAAACTGCAAGCCAAGCTTATATTTGGTATGTACAACAATGTAATACTCTAAAACATTAATTTGACAACAACTATCTATCATTTAAAAGCAAATCAATATATTTTTTTTTGTTCAGACTGCTCCAGCTAATGCTCATGCTAATGCACATGCTAATGTAAACAAACAGGCAATTTCTCTATCAAAATGGCTCTTTGGAAGAAGACAATGGAAGTGTGGCGTTACACGAGGGTTGTGAGGAATCAAAAACAGGGTTCACGGTCTCACAAGGTGCTTGTAGCCATCAGGTTTCTTTCTCCACAAGATCTGCACGCATTATTTTGTTCCTCTCTACACGACCTGTGAGGCTATAAAGGGGCTGTCCCATAATGTTCCTCGCGTTCCTCCAGGAGTCGGTCCATAAGCTGGTTCATACTCACAGATGAGCTTTAACCTCTCATTGTGTGTGAGTAAATACACAGCGTTTGCGCGTGCATGGATACGGCGTGTGTCGTGTGCCTCTGCGGGTGTGATCAGGGACTCCTGGTCCAGGCCAGCAGCAGATGTTTGCTGCTGAACAGATTAGCGCAGACAGCCCCAGAGGCTCTTCTGGACCGGTCGACATGCTTGTGTAACGGTGGCGACCGCAGCGGTTCGCACATGCTGTGTCTCTTCCATTATTATCTTGTCATTAATGCCATAATGTTACGCAACAACCACAGATTCCTCCACCAGGCCCAGCGAGGAATTCTACACATCATTAAATAACCGTTTTTGATGGATATTATTAATATTTGTGATACAGTAATACAAAAACAACAACAACAAAAAAGAAAACAATATCAATTGAATATTTGGCACTGACAAATAAGAGTGTCAATGTTGTTTTAGTATTTATATGCTATTATAGTTTTTATTATTATTTTGAATTAGCTTTTAATACCATATTTTCAGTTGTCATTTTATTTTTAGTTTAATTTTTTTAGTAATTTTTGTATTAGTTTTTATTTCTATCTTTTTATTAGTTTTGTATTTAAGATTTTAATTTTTAAAAAATTAATTAAATTAAATATACGTAGAATTTTCAAGAAATGTTTCAATTTAATCTCCTAAAAATGTAATGTGTAACCATCAAATAAAAACAATTTCCTTACATACTGCATATATGCAAGTGTAGTATACATCTTAATCATTATTTTCAAAAACATTTTTAAATGAATATATGTTAATTTTAACAAATATATGTAAAAAATTTAATTCATTGCTTTTTTTGTTTGTTTGTTTTTGAGGCGCACCACATGACGTTATAACCCAAAATAGCATTGCCTTGTCCAATAATAATAATAATTTATTTAATTTTTTTTTTTTTAATTAAAAAATAAAAAAAGTTCTGAAATAATGAATTTACTTCAAATGTGTCCAATATTAGGGGGTAAGCGAGATAAATTAAGTAATATTCAGCACATCATGGCTCTGTGTGTGTGTGTGTGTGTGTGTATATATATATATATAAAACATTTCTAACCATATTTTAAGTTAAAGAGTAATTTTATACAAATGTTATAACAAATAAAATCATTATGTTTTAAGGAAGTCGCACCACATGATATTTTACAACCTAAAATAACTTTGCCTTATCAAAAACATCTGTTCTGAAATAATTTACTTTGAAGCTTCCCAATATTTGGGGGTTAGTGAGATAAAGCGAGAAAAAAATAGGCAGATCATGTGATCACAAAATGGCCGCCACCATGAGTAGGACCACCCTTACACAGAATGAAACCGCTTTTATTAGGCCACTGATAAGATTCCATCTCATCATGCGAGTTGCATACTCTTATTTGGGATTTGTCACATGTGGCGTCCTGAACATCACGTGGAGTGTGTTCAGTGAATGCGGATGTGATTGCATTACTGCTGTATCATGCACACGTTCCTCCGCGGCTTCATGAATGCACTTTGTTGTGTTGTTGCTGACGGAGGAGACTGTGTGCTTCCCTTGGCTCAAACTTCCAGACTCAAAGCACATCTCCTGCGTTTGAAGCTGTCAGACAGCAGATCCACTGCACACATCCATCTGCAGTAAGAACACTGCCGCTGGGGATCGGAAGGACACTTCTAGAAGACGATGTGTTTTTTGTTTTTTTTTGCACCGCACAGCTCCCTTGTGGTATGAGATAAACATGTATAAATATGGAAATATACATAGAACTCAATAGTTTAATATTCTATCTATCTTCGCCGAATAGGAATGATAAGAGAGCGCAGCCCGTCAGATCGGCTCTCCCACTGCGAAAGTGGTAAAATCCAGACGGAAACTTTTATTTATCCACCCTTTCATTCCGCTCATCTGTTTTCCACTCGTGGTAAGACCTCCCTCTCTGCTGGAGATAAAGCTATCAGAGGATCGAGCGATCTTTAAACTCTGCAGAGCGGCGAGAAAACCAGGTGGAGAGGAGGCAGGGAGGCCTGCTATCCGTGTGTGTGTGTGTGTGTGTGTGTGTGTGTGTGTGAGAGAGTACGGGAGCCGCGCCGTCTTCTCGGCTGGATCGATGGACTGGGATACCATCTCCCACAGCTTGAGTCTCTCACAGCCTCATTTATCCTACACGAGTGTATGTGGCGCGCCGCGGTGGCCAAACAGCCCTACACGCCCTGAAAGACGATTACACGTCTCTGCTGGCTTCAGGGGCAAATGGATAATGTGTGTGGTATTTTTTTTGGTTTGTTTTACGAGGCAGAAACATTGTGGTGCAGATTCCAACAGATATTAGATTTGTTTACACTTTTTACAAACTTTTTGTTTTTGCTCTGAAATAAGGTTTAAAAATTTAGTGGTTTTTGTTAATATTTTGAATTTATATTTTTATATATATATATATATATATATATATACACACATACACACACACACATATATATAGTCTTTCAGTTCTGTACGCATGTGTACCAAATGAATACAGCACTGTTTTAACCACTGTGTAGAAGTACATTTTAAAAACCTAGTTTTATATATCAGTATTTTAACGAACTGAAAAATACAAAACACAAAGCATCAAAACAGCTTTGTGTTTTGATGCTTTTGATAAGAAACAAAGTCTCATCTTTCATATTCTTTCCATTTTTCCAGGAATTCAAGCAATAAATGCTGTTTTGAGGCTCTTTGGTGCAGATCGGTGTATACGGATACCTTTGGGATGGTTTATTTTTCTGTGATGTTGCAGATGCTGTTTCTGGATTACTAAACTAAACTAAACTAAACTAAACTAAAATAACAAAATAAAATTAAAATAAAATAAAATCTCAGTTTAGATTTTTATCCTCACAATTGCAAATTTCTCACAATTCTGACTTTCCTCTTCAGAACTGCAAATTCATATCTTACAGTTGTGAATTATTAACTCGTTGTTATTAACAATTATTAACAATTGCTATGTTACATTTTATACCTTGCAATTCTGAGTTTATACAGTATCTCATAATTGTCTTTTTTTAGACCAGAGAAAACAAAAATAATAATAAAATGGGTAATTGCGACTTTTTAATCACACTATTCTGACGTTTTTCTCGCAATTTTGAGAAACAAACAACATACCTTGCAATTCTGAGAAAACAAGGCAGAATTTTAAGATAAAAAGTCGCACTTTATTTTTTTGTTTTTAATCCTGTGGTGGAAACAAGCTTCCATCATGATCCCTTAGGTATTTTTAAAATTGTTTAAAATTGTTTAATCCGAGTTCAGATATAATTATTGCATGACTTTAATAGCCACAATGAAAGCGACTATGGATAATTTACCTCAAATTTTAAAAGTAACTTAAAGGGAACAAGAACATTCAAACTGTGAAAAAAATGTGTTCCATGAGAAAGACTGTATCAGACTTTTTTTTTTATTTATTTATTTTTTTAATGATTATGTGTGCACTTAAGAGCTCCGCCCACACACTCTTCTGACTGGCTGTGATTTGTGATTGATTTTGTGTTTTGTAGCTCTGTCACGTCTGGTGTGAATAGACTTTTTTGTCAATTGCTTGTTGCTGAAATCTTACTGCATCACATCTGGTCAAAAATCACTGTAAAGGCCGGTACACACCAAGCCGACGGTCGGCCGACGGGCAGTTTTTGTTCGTCGACCGACTAAGTTTTCTCAGTGTGTTCCACACCGTTGGCTGAAGTTGGTCCTCGTCGGCTTGTTTTCGGCCGATTCGACATGTTGAATCGGCATCGGAGCTCGTCGGTCAGTCGGGCCATCTGATCATTCTGATTGGCTGTCAGCTGACAAAACAGTGCGTGAGAAAACCCCCCGGAAGTGACGAAGTAAGTAAACGAAACGACGAAGTCAAGAGGGAACACACAGAACGCTCATCTTATTTGTTTGCATTTCTCATTCCGATACGTGATTATTTAAAAAAAGATATGGCTGTCTGGAACGAGGCAAGTGAAGATGAATTGATTAGGCATTTCTTTTTACCCAGGCGTAGAACGGACGTGCTACTTGGCCATTGGGTGTCGAGCGTCGGCTTGGTGTGTCAGGGCAACTTTAGGAACCAGACGCTGCCGACGTCGGCCGACCCCGCAGTCTGCTTTCGTCGCCACTAGTTCGTCGGCGTCGGCTTGGTGTGTACCAGGCTTAACATGCTTATGCTTCTTTGCTTTTATAAACTGTGGCAACAGCAATACGATGCTTGTGTACTTAAAATGTTATTAGGACTCCAACTACAACAAGAATGCAAGTGTAAGTGCTTGGCAAAATGGATTAGTCCTAGAAATTCCACAAGGAACCATACAACTCCAAGGATGTCCATTTTAACTAGACATTTATGGTTACTGAGCAACATAGCAACTTGGTGAATTAATATAAAGTGTGTGTTACACAATGGCTTTGTACGAGTCAGAACTATCCATTTTATAACAGGCCTATACATTTCATAACAACTGCTCCTTTGAAAAGCTCCAACTTGAATACACATTTCTGAGACACTGAAGAATTCTTATTGTTTCTGAAAACCATTTGCGAAGTTCAACCGTCAAGAACTACAAAATAAACTTCTCTTGAAAACGTCTGTGGATCTCAATGCTGAATGTTTCGATCACTTCATCCCTGCTTTCACACGTTCTCAGCTTTCACTCATTGTCACTGGCATCTTTCTGTTTCTGTTAAACACCTCATTACTGACTCAACACTGACATTTCAGCTAATCGGACAGAGTTTCCCGAAAGGTTATACGGCTGCAGCTTATGACTTTTTCGGCCATGAAGTACTTTGTTCACTGTTTGTCAAATGTTTGATTCTTTCATGCATCGATAATGAATCTTATTTGTGATACCTCATGCAAACACTGTTAACATAATTGATTTCCTGGCTTGATACTCGATGTTCAGTTGATCAGAATGTGTATAAAACACCTGCTTTGGCACGACGGGCCCAGTGCTATCAAATGCTAACAAGTTAACACAAGCAATTACATTTAGCTACTTGGGCTGCCAATAAATTTTTAGAGCAAAATCTATTTGATGCTTCCAAGTGCAAGCAACTTTAAAAACAAATTAAAAAAGTACAAAATAAAAGAGAAATATTCTAACATTTTTTTCTATGTCTAGAAGCTAAAATATCGGCTTCTTTTCAAGCTGGTAGGTTGATTTTTATTAGTGCTGTCAAATGATTAATCGCGATTAATCACATCCAAAATAAAAGTTTTTGTTTACATAATATATGAGTGTGTACTGTGTTTATTTATTATGTATATATAAAGACACACACATACAGTATCTATTTTGAAAAATATTTACATGTATATACATTTATATATTTATATTATAAATAAATATTTAATATATAAACATAACATTTTTCTTAAATATATACATGCATGTGTTTGTATTTATATATACATAATAAATATACACAATACACACTCATATATTATGTAAACAAAAACTTTTATTTTGGATGTGATTAATCGCGATTAATCGTTTGACAGCACTAATTTTTATTTAAAATAACGGATTACAACTTTTTTCTTTTTGTTATATGACTGACTGTCACGTAACTTAATAATATAAATATATATTTTAAAATATTTGATACTATATCTTCATTTATTTTAGCTGCTTTTCTAATTTTATATTATTTATAGTATGCGTACAGTATATTATGTATAGCATACCGTATGTGTATGTATAGTTTATATTATTTTTTCTTCTCTCAAATTCAAGCTTCAAAAATCATTTTATTTACCAATAAATATTTACAGAAGATATTTATTTATTCTCAAAAATCATGACTGTCTCACCGATTTGGTGTCATTTCCACCAGAACAAACAATTTTGCCACTATTCAAAAAAAAAATGTTGTTGTTGTTGTTTTTTAATGTTACTTCCTTGGATACAAGAGTTTGAGTTAAAAGCTTGAGCTGAATTGAGAAATCTGATGTGTGAACAAAGAAAAAAAAAACATGAAATTTTGTGTCATTCCCAATCAAGCTGTAATTTTGTTCAATTATACAAAATGATGAAAATGATTGTGTGTATTTAGAATTTATGCTAGCTCTGAAATCAGCCAAGACAAAGGAACCAGACTTTTTGTTCCAAAAAAGTCTTTTCCACTACAAAACGAAACAATGGCACTGAGGTGTAAATGCTCATCACATTTCAGAGAAAAAAGGCATATTTCTCCTCTCATGCATGTATATACACTGTTTGACAGCGTTAGCAGACAAATTACATGAACTAGTGAAAGTGTGAAGTGTGTTTTACACGATTCTCTGACAGACCTCAGGACCAAAAGCAGAAAAAACACCCATCTTGTAGTTTCTGCTGCATCCCAGGTGAATTCTAGATGAGTTCCTTCAAAAGTCTTAGGAAAACAACCACGTTTCATGTCAGCTTTAATTAAAATTTTCCCAAACCTGGACTATTTTTGGTGCTTGTCAATGCGCTCTTGCCCTCCAGAGCCCTTCTACGCCGTGGACATTCATACATGCACTGCACATAAACAAGGTAATTACAAGCCCACCTTCCATTACAATTCAGGAGGTCAACTTAAATTTGAATAAGGAGTCGATGCGTACCGATTATTGTTGCCAAGTGCCTGAGGGGTTAGAATGGCTAAGCAAGGAAAGCTCGATCTCAGAGCTCAATAGATCCCCGATATCAGCGTGCACATATGGTGTGGTGAAATTAATCAAGCGCTCCGAACTTCCCAATCTATTCTTCAACTTCATTTGTTTCTTTAATGGTGTTTTTGTTCCATTGTTCTGTATGAGTTATTTACCACCATCACAAGGACTTATGGGATACCGCGGTGAGGTGCTTTCCTTAATGAGCTCTCAACAGCTACTTTCATGTGAGAATTAGATGACTTTCTCGGAATGAAGAGATGCTACATCAAGAGGGGTACAGGAAGTCAAACTCGCCTCTTTAATTGAAAACTCATTTCTAAGACTGCAAGAACCACAAGGGGAAGGATATTGGTTTTGCACACTGTCACAATCTATCTTTCCTAACTCATTGTAAATGAATTAACAGGAGATTTTAATTAAAAGGTGATACAGAAGCCAATGAATTAAAAAAAAAAAACACATGCAAACTCATAAGAGAGGAACTTTTCTCAGATAAATCTCAGCAAGGCGAAGTATTCAAGTTTCCCCAAAATGTTGCTGATTTAAGGGTTCGAAAGCTCAACTTTTCGCTTTTATGCAGTGAAGGTCATTAACATACATTGGCAGAAATTGTGAAGAAACTATTATCTTTGAGACACATAATGCCACGTGTGGACTGGGGAATGGCGTGAGGGTGTGTGTATGCATTTGCATGCGCGTGGGTTTAATTGGGTCGAGTCTGGACGCTATGTGATAACCTCCTGCCGAGCAGAAAGAGCACATGTCAAAAATCCCTTCAACCTCAGAGTGGTCGAACATGTTCAAAACAGACAGCGCCATAGGAGGTCTCACCCCACCTCATCGCAAGTCTCTCCTTCAAAGGTAAGCAACACTTTCTGAAGCGTTCGTGCTGAAGGTCATCTACTGACCGCTCCGTTGTCTGGAAATGTTGTTAACCAGCATAATTAATGCACTTGTAGTTCTTCGTATAAAGATAAGGCCTAAACCAAATTATTCTGTCAATATTGTTTGTCTATTGAGAAGTCTCCTTGGTCCAAGGCTTAACTCTGAGACTAAGGAATTGGTATTTAAAGATTCTGTTTTCTTTGGTGAAACATAAACCATCTCAACCATCATTTGGAATTTTGGAATTCAAACCTATGAAAATTGCCCCATAACTTGCTCACCCTCAATCCTTACTAGGTGTATAAGACCTTCTTCTTTCAGACAAATCAGAGTTATATTCAAAATGTCCTGGCGCTTCCAAGCTTCATAATGGCAGTGAATGGCTGTTGATTTTTTCAAGTTCAAAAAAGTGTGACCATCTAACATAAAAAGTGCTCCATATGGCTCCAGGGGGTTAATAAAGGCCTTCTGAAGCGAATCGATGTGTTTGTGTAAGAAAAATATCCATAATTAAAACTTTACAAAATGTAATCTCTTGCTTCCACTAACTGTCATATGTGCATTCACGAATGAATGGCGTTCCAGCAGATGACGTAGGACGTAGCGTAAGAAGAAGCGCAGAGGAGAGAGCCAAACAAAACACCAGTCATGAATTAGAAGTCCAAAAGAAGAACTTGTAATGAAAAATGTCAGAGGATTATCGATATAAGCCAAGAGGAGACTGGTTTTCCTTTACTGTAAACAAAACTTGGTTTTCGTGAGACTAACATATTCTCACCGTATGTGAACGTGCATACGACAGTTAGCGGAAGCTAGAGATTGCAGTTTATAAAGTTTTAATTATGGATTTTTTTACATAAATGCATTTATTAACTTCAGAAGGCCTTTATTAACCCCCTGGAGCCGTGTGGAACACTTTTATAATGGATGGATGCACTTTTTTGGGCTTCAAAATCTCAATGCCCATTCACTGCCATTATAAAGCTTGGAAGAGCCAGTACATTTTTTAATATAACTCTGATCATATCCATCCATCCATCTGAAAGAAGAAAGTCATATACACCTAGGATTTTTGGGTGAACTATCCCTTTAAACCATCTCAACCTACAATTGGAATTTTGGGAATGGAACCTATAACCTTAAGCATGGCTAGCGGGAAGCTGTAGCTGAAACCTTTTCATATTCATAAACCCTACCATGATGATATATTGACAGTATTAGTTACAAAGGGTTCTTTTCAAGTCCCTTATTACTGATTGTGTTGGTATGATTTTGGTTTACTTTCTCTCGGCCACAAGTCACGCCACATGCGGACAGTGATCAGACAGACAATATTCCCAAAGGAAGAGCATGGATGGATGGTTTGCTGAGACAGACAGCAGAATGTACCGGCAGACAGATGGCTAGATGGATGGATACTCTGTAAAATCAATATTTCATACAACAACAGAGTCACTTTCAGCAAGCTAACTAGACATTTTTCAACATCCATTCCATTGCAGCATCAGCATTACTAAATACTCAGTCAGGCAAGAGGTGTAAATAAATGACCTGCAATTCAAAATCTGCTCAGATCAGCCACAAAATTAATACAACATGAGAGAGCATATAACCTGACAAGTTAGAATACATGATATACAACTGATAAATAAAAGATGCTGGTGTAGGTAAGAATGGCAGCCGCAACTGTCAGACTGTCAGAATGGCTGTGAAAGATAAAATTGACTGCCATTTTCCTGCCCGGTTGTTTATCGTCATCAAATCGTCAAAAATTCCCAGGCCTCAACACAGAGGGAGGGATGGAGGGACAGCTTGGGTGGAAGTAATTACTGTTGCAGTCATTGTTGGGGCCCTTGACAGTTCCCTCTGGAGGGGCGCTTCATTTTAGTATGGCCCTACCACCTCAATCTATGCAGGCACTGCAGCTGGCTCATTACCTCAGCATCTACTGCATGCTAATGAACCAACCTGAGAATTCCTATTAGCCTCCCTCTCTGTTTCTCTTCTTTACAAAGGATGGAAAATGCAAAGAAAGAAAGTACATATAGTTTTTACATATAGTCTTTTTCCACCTGTTAAGTCTTATGTACATATGACCAATCTAGATTTTAGAGCGGTGGTTCCCAAACACTAGCACTGCACATTTTGCATGTGTTCTTAGTCTGACACACCCATTTCAGGTCATGGGCTGTCCAAAAATCGCCACCTATACCCTTAAATAGGACACTATTTGAGGGGAAAGCCATTTGCACTGGTGTCCAAAAGCATAGTGGACAATATCGAGTGCACTCATTTGATCAAATAATGCACCGCAATTACAAGTGTACAACCGCTGTACCCTCAAATGCTAGAGAATACCTATAATGCACTGTGAGGGTTGTGTCGAATGAATTTCCGCATCTCGCCAAAAAGATGGAGTGTGTAGCTGAATCATCCATTCATCCATTTTCCAAACTGCTGGTCCAATGTGGGTACAGCATGATATCATACAGGTATAATTTCTTAACTGACTATTAAATGGTTCTATTAAGGTTTATACATGCTTATTTCCCTGACAGAGATCAAAATAATTTTTTTTGCATTACTAATGGTGCTGCCAGCTTGCTACATTTCAAATGATTATTTAACAGCAAGCACAAACTATTTGAAAGCAGCAGTCCTTCCAGTGCACTCAGTGTCCAAATTCGCTCACTCTTATTCATTCAATCCTTCAAACTGGAATATATCAGTGGACTAATATAGGGAATAGTGATTGAGGGTATAGGGGGCGATTTCGAACACAGCCATGGAGTCTCTACTAATGAGTTGATGAGATGAATCAGGTGTGTTTGATTAAGGAGACATGCAACATGAGCAGTGTTGTGATGGAACCTCTGTTTTAGAGTATAGAGTATAATCCACCAACCATGAATGTGTTTGACAAAAGCATGCTAGGCCTGCTTTGTGATACTCCACCTGTCCTACAGACCACTGCCTGGAGTTGTCATCTTTATTCCCTGTTGGTATAGTTCTGCTGGACAAGGGTATGTCAGACCTATGTAGACCACTTGTGCACCTCTGTTTATCACCTGATTGTCTCAGCAAAAATCTTACAAAAGAACAACACAGGCACATGAGTTCCATGAATCCCAGTGAGTGGTTTTTGCTTTTTATTCCCATCACTATTTTCTAGCCTTTCTGAATAGAATGGATTCTGCTCTGAGGGGTTGGGACCTATGTTCTTCTTAACTTCTCAAACAGAGGAAGCAGTTCTCTCTCCAGAGACAGCAGTTAAGGCAGGGGCATCCAATCCTGCTCCTGCAGGGTCAATGTCCTGCAGAGTTCAGCTCCAACCTACCCTAACGCAATTGCCTAGAAGTTGGTCTTCTTGAAGATCTTGATTAATTGGTTCAAGTGTGTTTCATTTGGATTGGAGCTAAACTCAGAAGTACAGTCGCCCTCCAGAAGCAAGATTAGACACCCATGAATAAGAGGAACTCAGAAACCATGTGAAGACTTCCTTTAGGAAAGTCCTTACCTGCAGCAACAATAACCTAGAAGGGTCCTTGCCATCTACCAGCTTGTCAGCTAACTACATTAAGTCTGCCATTAGTTCTTATTGTCCTCCTTCGTGTCCACACTTTAGTGAAATTATGGCACATACATAGACTGTTGAATAGTTGTACACTAAAGTCTGCAACAGTGCAGTCTTCATAAAGCGTGGATGGAAAGTGCATCAAGCCTACCTCTTTGGTTAGGACCTATATGACAATTGGAACTCCTATGTACTTCACAGACAGATTCAAGTGAAGGCCACATAACTGCAAGTCCACATCAAGTGTGGCATCTGGGACAGGGCCTAAGAGTTCAGAACGATGCAACTAGAAACCCTCAAAGAGTATGAGTACAAAGTCATTTGTATTCATATTAAGTTGTACCAAAATCATGATACAACACAAGACTCTACAGAAGATGCTGGAGGATGCTTAAGGCTTGGTTCTGGTGATGTGAAATCTTCATCTAACCTGCAAGCAAGTGTAATCTGGTATAAGTATAATGCAGTATAAGTATAATGCAATAAGTGTAATGCAGGCTTTATACAGGTAATAACCGTAGGATTTTACCAGAGGAATTGGAACCTTGAATGATGGTGCAGATTTTGTTAGCATGACAGTTAATCTTGTGGTTGGTAGATCTGTTCATATGATCTTTCCAGCTGCCTTCACAATCTCCTAGGAGAACCATGTATCCTTAGCATTTGTATTGCCAAACCATATTGTAACGCAGCCAAACAGGATTTCTATGGTCCTGTGATTATGGGTTAAGGGTTACAGGGTCAAATGCAAGGTCAAATTGCCTTCCGAGGAATCACAAGAAGGATGATCTCAATATGGTACCAGACGTTCCCCATCTCTGTTTGCAATCTGAAATCCGGGGATTTTAGGGATTATTCTGTTCATATTGGAAATAACCAATCCTTCAGGGTATTTCCTGAGGACAATGGCAAGGGGGACTTCTACCTTGCTGTGAATGTCATTGCTCATCCACAGGTCACCCATAAAGATGAATCCTTCTCTGGAGAACACAGCCATCTGGGAAGAATTCAATGTAGTTTTCAATGTGAATTCAATGTAGACATTACACACATATTAACCAAGGTCATGCGTTTCGCCTTTGAGTTCGCTTTTTTCTTAGCTAGTCTGCAAGTCTGCTGGTGGGTGTTTATGGGTGAGAAAGAGCAAGTGAGAGAGAGAGAGAGAGAGAGAGAGAGAGAGAGAGAGAGAGAGAAATATTCCACTCATTTTCCCACCAGGGCTAGACAGACATCTGTTCTACACTACTTTAGGGGCCTTTTATACTGATGTTTGCCTGTCACATTGAACAGGGCCTAAGGAACAATTACATGGCATGAATTGTAACACACACACACCCACACAGTCTCAGCTTGCTATTATATTATTGTCTAATGCTCTGAATGTACCTCAGAACAATGTGAGGTCCATCATGGACAAATTGAAAAAAATGTGGAACACATTTGAATTTCACCAGATTGACAGATTGACTAACCCAACAAATCTAAATGTTCAAAAATGTCCAAAATGTAGGCAACAGTCCTTCAGGACAGAGATGGGAGAAACTTTGTGTATAAAAACATACTTCATAAATCACATCTCAGCTGGAGTTTGCCCACAGGCATGTGAGTGAATCAACAACCTGGAGGATGACTGCACGGTCTGTTGAGACCAAAACTTAACTTCAAATGCAAACCATTTTATTGCTAAAGCTAATGTTAGCCACAAATCAAATAAGATACATCTAAAAGTGAAAGTTTTTCTACAAAGAAACGTGGAGGTAGGGCATGCAAAGCTCAAAAAGAAAAATAAATATACCAATGATCAAAGAAATCCTGTGTATTCCAACAGTCTGTTCCTACAGTTTGTTGAGAGATAGTTCACCCAAAATGAACACACTGTCATCATTTACTCTCCTTCATTTCATTCCAAACTTGTATGCATTTCTTTGTTCTGGGAAACACAAAAGAAAACATTTTGGAAAATGTTGCTATTATAATGAAAGTCAGAGGTCCAACATTAATTTGGACCCCAATGACTTTAATTCTATGGACAAAAATGGTTAAAAAAATTCTTCAAAATATCTTCTTTTATAAAGAAAGAACCTCACAGAGGTTTGGAACAAATATGAGGGAGAGTAAATAATGACAGATTTATTGTGTCTACTGTCTTCAAAAGATGCCATTAAACTGTAAAAGCCTACAAAAATGATATTTAAAAAAAATAGAATGTGGAATAACAGAGCTGCGAAGCCTAGAGGGGTTGAATAAAAAAGCACAATAACTTGAAAAGAATCAAATAATTACTACATAAATTATTATTAATAAGCTGCTATATTTAGCAGCCCATATATGCAGCCTGCGAATTTGTTTATGCATTTGTTTGTTTGTTTACAGGTGCCAAAATAACAGTAGTGGGTGGAACACAGTAGGGGGTTTGTGGTATCACTGTGCACACTTTCATTAATTAGAAAACACATTTCATAACCAAGTTATTGCTACTTCACCCCCCAAAGGGGAAATTACTCGGTGCCGAATGCAAGAGGGGTTTAGCGTGCCTCCTCATATTGCATAACCAAATACATTACATAAAGTATTTCCGCAATAATCCTTGCAGCATTATCACAGCCCCAGCTGACTACAAGAGGTCTCGCTGGTGTTTTAGACATTGGAAAAACTTCAAAGGACAAATAGTAAAAAACGCAATTAAAGGCATAGTTGATAACTTCGACAGTCGCAAACACTGCTAGGTATGGATGAAAATTGTAATTAATTTAACAATTCTGGTTCAGACTTCACTTAACGGTTCCACAAACACAATTTAGAACAATATTTGGTCCAAACTATATACTTAAGAATTATGTCTGACACAACTGATACTACTTTTTGGTAGTAGTTTTTTTTTTTTTTAAGTTTTGGTACTCTTTTTGATCTTTTTTGTAATAAATCTTATTACAACATAACTAAATCTGCATATTTAAATGCATACAGAACAACTAGTCAGAATTTTGTTTATTGAATTTAAGTCCCACAGGCTTTAAGTACACTTAACACAATCACTGATTCAGACTGATTCAAACGAAAAGAACTTCAAAACCAGTGTTGGGGGTAGTGCATTACAAGTAACGAGTTATGCAATCAGATTACTTTTTCAAGTAACTAGTAAAGTAACCAGTGTTGGGAGTAGCGCATTACAAGTAACGTGAGTTACGCAATCAGATTACTTTTTCAGGTAACTAGTAAAGTAACCAGTGTTGGGAGTAGCGCATTACAAGTAACGTGAGTTACGCAATCAGATTACTTTTTCAGGTAACTAGTAAAGTAACCAGTGTTGGGGGTAGCGGATTACAAGTAACGTGAGTTACGCAATCAGATTACTTTTTCAAGTAACTAGTAAAGTAACCAGTGTTGGGGGTAGCGCATTACAAGTAACGTGAGTTACGCAATCAGATTACGTTTTCAAGTAACTAGTAAAGTAACCAGTGTTGGGGGTAGCGCATTACAAGTAACGTGAGTTACGCAATCAGATTACTTTTTCAGGTAACTAGTAAAGTAACCAGTGTTGGGAGTAGCGCATTACAAGTAACGTGAGTTACGCAATCAGATTACTTTTTCAACTAACTACTAAAGTAACGCATTACCTTTTAATTTATAAGAAATCATCTGAGTTAGTTTTTCAAAGAAGTAATGCCAGTTGAGAGAAATCAGAACAAGTGCAGAGGTGTTGTGTGCGCTGTGTAAACATGGTGATTACTGTAATTCTAAAATAAATGTGAACATGCATTTACTCATTTCACTTGCACAAATACAGATTCAGTTTTTATTGCTGAAGAGAGAAAAATGAGCCCAGCCCAGATGAAAAAAGTAACGCAAATGTAACAATGCATTATTCTTCATAAAAAGTAATGCAATTAGTTACTTTTTTAGGGATTAATGCAATATTGTAATGCATTACTTTCAAAAGTAACTTTCTTCAACACTGCTCAAGACTTCTTTTCACCGATTCACTAAAAAGAGTAACTGGTTTTTGAATCAGACTACCCTGGCTGCACTGTTTGGAAACCATAATAACACAGTCAGAGTAGTGTACATTATCTGTCCAAACTGGTGGAAGAATGTATGTTCAAGAACCTTTAATGTTAACTTTTTATTTTTTAAAATATAAAACATCTCTTAATAAGAGCCAGATCTTGGTTCCAAACCCTACAGAGGGTGTCAGATTCAAACTTCATTTGATAAGTCAAATCTCGCCGAACACTTGCTGGCACTGAGCAGATCAGTGTGTGTCTAGATGATTCACCGTCTTTATGGATTTCAAAGCTGCTGAGCTACACCAGTCCGGCTTAGAGGCTCAGATAGCGAGCAATCGTAAATCACACACAAGCAAACGATGACACGGCTTTAGTATATCATGTTAATGTCTGTGAACCTGTCTTACAAGTGCAGAACAAATCATGGATGTGATTACCACTTGCGTCTTGCTGGCGCAACACATTTCAGGTGCCTACAGGAATCGCTCAAAGTGATGACACGAGAGAGCTTGGATTAATGGCAGTTACGTTGTGCATTTATAACAGGTGCATGAATGATGCCTAAACAACATAAAATTTAAGCCAAACTTAAGCAATATCACACAAGAGCAAGAGGGCGGTTGTACTGAATGTCAGCACAGCTGTGATTAGATTTTAAATAGATAGTTCATCCAAAAATAGAAATCTGTCATCATTTATTCACTCTCATGTTGTTCCAAGCCCACAAGACTTTGGTTAATCTTCCAAACAAAAATGAAGATATTTTAATGAAACATGGGAGGTTTGTGTCAGTCCATTGAAAGTCCATGCAATCAAAAAGTTGAAATGAGTAAATGACAGAATTTTCATTTTTGGGTAAACTATCACTTTACGCATGAGGCCGAAAACAGCACAATTGTGAGTTTGATATTGCTTTAATACAACTTGTATATAATATTTTTTTTAAAAAGTGAATAGTGATTAATTAACATTTCAAGTTTAAAGAGAAATTTTGTCAAGAAAAATAAACCAATAAATAAATGTAAAAATCTATTTTAAACAAATGTGCCACATTGTTAGAAATAATTCTCTTAGAAAATCATGTTCTTTTGAAAACATTTTGTACTATTTTAAAATATTTATAAATAATTATATTTAATGACTCAATGTCATTTGGTGTAACCAAGAAAAACAACAACATCATGTTTTCCTATAGACATTTTTAATTATCCCCAAAAGGTTTGTAAATATATTTTCAAATAAAAAGCTTTTATTTCAGTTTTTTTAATATTATGAATTATTTACTAAATATAATTAAGATAATCATCAACTTTGCCATACCATAAAAATGCCAAACTATCTGAAGTCTTATATATTTTAAAATACTTATTGACCTTAATACACAGTCACAATGGTCTTCAGAGGTCATTTCTGATATAATTTCCTTTTTTATATTTATATATTGTTTTACTAGTTGCACCACATGACTCTATTAGTCGAACCACATGCCTTTTCAAATAATAATAATATTTTTTCTAATATTTTTATTTTAAATATTAACAATGTTTTTAGATTATAAAATTATGACAATAATAATAATAATAATAAATAATTAGGATTTACTTTAAAATTATGCCAAACTACTTTTCTTTTGAAGGATTTCATTCTTTTGTTTTTCTTCATTATTATATAAGGACAATAGTGTCACCCTGACATATTTACTGTATGTCCCCCAAAAACATTAAAATGAATTTTAATTCAGATATTATCAACACGTAGAGATGAATATGCATACTAAAGACAATTTTTGATTTTTTTTTTTTTCATTAAGCCAGAGGCACAATTTGGCCATTCAAATTAGCACATGACTTTTTGTATAATATTAGACACTGTGTGTAAATATGTTTATGCATACTGACTGCTTGCATGCATAGGATTAAAAACCCATGAAATATGCCAAAACAAAATGCCAAACACATGTCAAATGTTAGTGGCGTGAGATGCATCAGAAAAACACCAGATGTCAGTCACGGGTCTGAAACATGGGGAATCTCTCCTCAATGGATGGATGGATAGAAGGATTGATGGATGGGGGCAGAGGTTTAGTAGGACTGAGAAGTTTCAGCACAGCACTGCATGACAGAACCGAACATGAAGGAAGAGTGATGGAAGCTGTTGAAGGTGTAATTGAAGGGCCGTGTTCAGGAGCTCGCGGTAGCCTCCCGACTTCCTGGATCACCTCACTGAGATGTGAAGGGAACCGCTGCGAGGAAACACACCTGCCAACATCAACACCCTCACTGACAATCCATCCATACACACCTGCATCAAGCCTGATTCGCCAAAGACTGCACTGAAAAATATAGGTTCTTTATAGTGGAAAACGTTTTTCTGATTAATAAAATATTCTTATTTTTCTATTAGTCATATCAGTCATTAATTCCCTTCATTGCCTACACACGTTGCAATGGTGATACAATTTGATTTTTCTGCATATAGTAATATAAAAAGTTATATAAAAAATTGGTAGAATTTAGTATTTTTACGTACTATTATAGTTTTTCATTAATATTTTGAATTCTTGTTTATCATTTTATTTTTTATTTTAATTTTAGTGTTTTATTATTGATTTTGTTATTTTTATAATTATTTTTTAAAATACTATTTAAGTTTAATTTATTTTTTTGTTTTAATTTTAGTATGGTTTTCATTTTTTTCATTTTTTTTATTTTCAGTTAGTAATTTTTGTGCTTCAGATTGAACTTATTTCAGGTAATTGCCAAGGCAGCATTATTTGTTTTCGTTTAAATTTTTCATCTAATATATTTTTTTTTTATGTCAGCTTTAATTGGATAAACAAAAATATTTTAGTTCATTTTATTTAACAATAATAACTCTGACTTAAATATATGATGAACATTTTGTATTTCAGAGTTAAAATTCATTTTATTCATTTATTGTTGTGAGGGTTGGGTTGATACAACTGTCCTGATATCACAATTTAAATTAATACCTTTTTGAGTAGCTTGGCATAATCATGTAATATTTTGTCTTAGAAAAAGGCAGCAGTCATGTGGTGCAACCAATGCACGGCGGGGTGTGTGTGTGTGGGGGGGGGGGGGTTCACATCAAATCATTTTTATTTTTTTTCACATCATTTTTATGACTAGTCAAGATTAGTTCAGGTTGTAAATGTCATGTGGTGCGACTCCATAGAAAAACACAGATATTGATGAATTAGTAAGCCATGATATTTATCAAAAAAATATTTTATACTTTGAGAAATATACTTTAAAACTTTTTTAAAATAATATTTTGTTCACTCACATGTCCTTACGGTGTACGTAATATGTGTGTTATTACTTTTTACTTGACAGTTGCACCATATGACATTTTAGAGACTTTTAAAAAGACTTTCAAAACCATAAGAAACCAACATAAGTACATTTCTAAAAACTTGCCACGTGTGTTTTGAACAAGATTTTTAAACTATTATTTTCTTTTCATCTTGGACACTTTTTAATGTCTTTTTACATGAAATCACAGACGGCTCTTAATAAGATGCAGCTGCCAACACAGAATCAGTCGCAGTTACACAGAACAGTGCAGCACACACACAGAGCTTGGCTTTAACCTGATGACGCAAGCAGTTTTATTATCCTCTACAGCAGTGTGTGTGTGTGTGTGTGTGTGTGTGTGTGTGTGTGTGTGTGTGAGAGTGTGAGTGTGAGTGTGTGTGTGTGTGTGTGTGTGTGTGTGTGTGTGTGAGTGTGTGAGTGAGTGAGTGAGTGAGTGGATGATGTGACAGAAATGCAAAAAAAGCGTAATGACAACCAAAACGTAATATGAAAGGCAGAATGTGAGTACCAGGAATGAGTGAGCGAATTATACAGAAGACTAATGGAGACCCACGCTCCAGTGCGGCACTCACTCACAGAGCAAAGCCACAGATTAGAGTTGATGCCGTAATCTGCCTGGGAATATCCAGTGATCGCTTCCATACTGGGTTTCCACATGGACCCTGATGCTTTCTCAAACAGCGCTCGTGTGTTATAGCAGCAGTTTGTACTCTCACTAGGGGGCGTCTGTTTCTGTCTCTGTGCAGCAGATCTGAGCTCCATCACACTGGACATTCATGGAGTCACACTTCATACCTAGTTGTTTGTTATACTTGAACAGAACTGTTGATATGAAACAATAACTTTGCTAATACTATGAATTTCTTTTTTTAATTACATTTAATAAATAATTATTGTTATGAATAGTTGTGGGGATAAAACAGGCAATAATTTTAACCATTTTTTGTTTGCAGAACATACTGTGAAATACATCAAATAATATAAAATACCATATCAGCTCAAAAGAAAGAAAGAAATAAACGAAAAAATTTAATCTCAAGTCTCTGATTTTAACTGATAATTTGTTATGGTCTATTTTCTTGTGCCACTTTATTTATTTTACTATCACTTTATTTATTTATTTAGATTTCATTTAGATATTATTAGATATTATTTAGATCTTACTTCTGTTCAAAATGTTGGGGTAAATGTTTGTTTTTTCTTATCCTCATCTTATCCTCATCAAATACAGTACAGTAAAGCATAGAGTAAAAACTGTAAAATTGTGATTTTTTTTTACAATTTCAATTTTTCTATTTAAATATATTGTAAAATGTAATTTATTTCTGTGATCAAAGCTGAATTTTCAGCATCATTACTGTAGTCTTCAGTGTCACATGATCCTTCAGAAATCATTGTCATATGCTGATTTACTGCTCAAGGAACATTTCTGATTATTTATATTTTTGTGGAAACCGTGATTTTATTTTTTTCAAGTTGTTATGCTTTGACAAAAAAAGTTCAAAAGAACAGCATTTACTTGAAATAGAATTTTTCTCTAATATTATAAATGTCTATACTGTCCATTTTGGTCAATTTAATGCTCTGTGTTACATTGTGTTTGGGCTAGTTTTCTGTAAGCAACAATATCCATTTTTCATATTCTATTTATTTATCATGAAATAATAAATGAAAATCCCATCTACATCTTGAGGCTGTTCATATTATCACATTATGATCATATTTCCTAAATTACAAACTGCTTCTAATTTGTCAGCAAATTGATGAATCAACAGTGGATGAATTGCCTACATGCATTATTAAGTCTAATTCAGCAATTATTAAGAAAGTATTGTTTATTAACCACAATTAACTGTTAATTGCCATTATCAGCCCAGAAAAAAAAAAATATATATATATATATATATATATATGTATATATATATTATAAATGTGAAAGAAAGAAAGAAAGAAAGTCAACAGATCCAAACTCAGTGGATTTAATATAATAATTTGCCAGTGTCCAGACCCCAGACTCTCTAATCCACACAACGCAAGCAATCACAAGAACATATGGAAATATGTTTCACATGTTCTGATAATCGGATGGAAACGGCTAAACATATTCAGCTTGTTAGCTGCTATAAGAGGGTTTAAGCATGAGACTTGACTTGAACTCTTACATTAATTCTACACAATAAAAAGATCAGAAAAGAATCACTGTGTGTCACTGGGAGCTCTTCTAAGAAAATGAGCTAGCCTACATAATTCATTCCACAGTAAGATTATAGTTCACATGTTCATATGACAGCTAAAAGTTATGGATAAACATACACTATATTGCCAAAAGTATTGGGTCGTGCCCTTCTAATGAACAGGTTTGACTACTTTAGTAATTTCTATGAGTACAAATCTTAATGTTAAAGCATATAATGATATTCTAGGAAATTGTGTGTTTATTATAGCAATAGCTTGACAAATCTTTTCTAACATGAGCATACTCTGTATATGCAAGGTTCAAAAAGAAAATGATTGATTAGTGTGAGCAACTCTGAGTTTCAATCTGTAGAACCAGTCCCCTAATCCCATTTAATATTCCTCTGGTGTGAGACTGTAAATGATTTTGAGCCAAAACTCATTACCAAACACCAATGACTTTGTACATACACTGTATAGACAAAAGTATTAGACACCCCCTTTAGAACAGAAAATGCACTTCCAAATCTGTGGCAACAACGATGGGGAAACATAATTCATGTATTTAAAAATTGTATTTCCATCTCTTTTGCAACAGTTTTGGAAGTGTCTAAAATGACTGTACCCATATGTACAAGTCATTGGAGTTTGTTGATGAGTTTTTGGCTCAAGCTCTGCATTTACAGTCACACCAGAGGTGTTCAACTGGGATTAGGACTTGGTTTTATGCAGACAAGTCAAGTTCTTCCACACTGACTGAATCAATAATTTCCTTTTTGAACCTTGCCTTATACACAGAGGCATTGTCAGAATAGAATAGAATAGAATAGAATAGAATAGAAAAGGGTCCTGTCCAAACTGTTGCTATAATATTAGAAGCACACAATTTCCTAGAATATCATTATATGCTTAAACATTAAGATTTATACTCATAGAAATGACTAAAGTAGTCAAACCTTTTCATTAGAAGGGGGCGACCCAATACTTTTGGCAATATAGTGTCGAGGCTTGAACTCATCTTGACATGTGAGAGTGTGTGTAGTAACGCTTCACGTCTGTGTTAACGACCTGTCAGCACCTTCACTCATTGACAACTGAAGAGAAAGACAGGTGGGATTCCCCCAGTATCACACACACACACACACACACACACACACACACACACCAGATAAGTCTATTACCTGTTTGTGATGAAAGAAGTGAAACAATCATTCATATGGATTCAATCCAGGCAAGCAGAGAAAGAAAAACAAACAAAATATTGTTATATAATGTCAGTACAAAACACAATGTAGTCATATATAATATAAAATAATATAATTTAAATGTATATTTTTCAGGAATTTCCCCTCTATTAGAGTCTCATACATGACACTTTCACACACATCATATCATTCACATATTTACTGTCACCTAACTAAAGATTTTTTCTCCATTAAGTTATCAATGACTACTTGGCTGATTGTGTTTGTCTTTCAAGAGCGACAGCCTTGACAATCTTGGCGTGGAAATAAAACACTTTTCAAAAATAAAACTTAACTGACATTTTCAACAGCACTCATAATACAAACACTAATAATCAGCTCTTCATTATGTGAGGTTTGAATTACATGCAAGAGTGTAAAAAATGTGTTTAGCTGCTGCTATGTTAACTGTTCTATTAGTCCCTGAGAAACACTTTTAGTGAAGCTCAAAAACATTAGTTTGTACTTCATTCATCATCTGTCTTTTCTTCTCTCCTAATTTATTTCTCCTGATTCTCCTTCTATAACCAGGTTTATCAATAGAAAAATAAGTTTAATCAATCAAATCTACAAACCAACCAACCAAAATAATATTTATACATTCAAAAAATAAACACTCATTCATTAAACTATCCACACAGTCATTTAACCAGCCAATCAACCCACCAACCATTAAGAAAGATCATTTTATTACCTCATTTATATATAAAATGAGACATATTTAACAGTTGTAAAGTTACTTCCACTCTCTTTGTGGAAGAATTGAATTATGATCAAATCTCAAAAAGAACGAAATATCACCAACAAGCAAAAGCCACATTTATTTGTACAAATATCAATGAGAAGACCATCAGAGGACATCATTACTATACATATACTGTAAGATACAGTGGTGGCCAAAATTATTAGAACACTAGTATTAGTCCATAAAGTAGTCCATAAAGTGTGAGGAAATTGTTCATTGCACGTTGCAAAGGACTTTATTTTAATAGGGAGGAGAATATGACAGAGAAGTGCCATTGTGATGTAAATGAGAAGCAGCTTACTCTGATATTGTGTGCTCTTAAAGGGCCAGAAGTGCATCCCATTTGTGTCAATAGTGTTCTTAAAGTGACAGTTCACCCAAAAATGAAATCTGTCATCATTTTCTCAGCCTCACACTTTGTAATTTTGTATGTTGTTTTGTTTTGAGAGTTGTTTTGTGTGCTGTGTGCATTTGTATTGTTTTGTTGTTTTATTTATTTTGTTTGTTGTGCTGTTTGTTGTTTTATGTTGTGCTGTTTTGCATGTTTTGTGTTGTGTTATTTTGTACATTGTTTTTTTGTTTGCATGTGTCTGTATGTTGTTTTATTCTTTGTGTTGTGTTATTCTGTGCGTTGTTTTGTTTGTTGTGTTGCATGTTTGTTTGCTGCATGTTTGTGTTATTTTGTGCATTGTTTTGTGTGTTTATGTTGCATGTTGTGTTTTGCTATGTGTTGTTGTGTTGCCTGTTTTATGTGTTTTGTTTGTGTTGCATTTATTGTATATTGTTTTTATTTTATTGTTTTATTTGTCTTTGTTGTGTGTGGTTTTGCACATTGGTTTGTTTGTCATTTTTTCATTTTGTGTGTTCACTGTATTATTTGTGTTTGGTTTTATGTGTTATTTCTTGTGTCATTTGTGTGTTATTTTGTATTTTGTGTGGTGTTTTGTGTGTTACTTTGTTGTTGTGTGTTATTTGTGTGTTTTGCTTTGTTTCATTTTGTTTTATTTTATACAATGAAAACCAAGTCTGTCTGTCTTGTTGCTTTGGACCCTATTAACTTATATTGACAAAAAAACATCTGAAACATTCTTCAAAATATCTTCTTTTGTGTTCCACAGAAAAAACTGTCATGAAGAGGCTGAGTAACAGATGAAGAACATTCATTTAACCAGTCATTTACTGTAATCCAAGCAACCAATCAACCCATCAACCAGTCAGTTTTTTCAGTCATGTTTGGCCTGCTCATTACGTGCGTCACATCGATTACAGCTACGAACAGTCACCTAACACAAAGAATATTTTTGGACCAATGGATTGCATAAAGATAATAACATTCATAATCACCATCATCATCATCATCATCATCATCATTATGGTCACGAAGCACATTACTGTCATAAAGGGCCCTATACGCACTCCATATCTGTCCTTTACAGATGAAATGGAGGCTTGAGAAGCTCTGTGTGCGGCCTCACAGAGAGTGTGATTACTGTAAATGGGACACGCTGACATCAGGTTGAGAGAGGCAGAAGAGCAGCACTCAAACAGTTTGAGCTCCTCAGCGCCGTCCACTCCAGCAGGGAGGCTTTAAACCACAGCCGAAACACAGAGACGCATCAAAGATGGACGTGACACCTTTAATTGGAGCTCCGCGGTACTGTTTGGATGGAAAAACAGAGGCGACAAAATTTGCCATTTCACTTGAAATGAGATTCAGCCATGCCTCCTTTTGTTTGTCCCACTCTGTGCGTTTAGGAAATTGGAAAATGAATGAAATTAAGGCATGAATGAAAAGACAAAAAATTATTCATTTCCTCCTTTTTTTCTTAATGTAAGTTAACAATTCCCCTTTTATGCAAATTAAGGAACAATATATAATTATTCAAATATAATTGGGGTTTCTTGAATACATAATTGCAATCAAAACACCTGCAAATGTATTGTGAAAGGGCGAAATGTGTGCCAGCAAACCACTGACTTGTACTAATGCAGATCACTCACACACACACACACACACACACATAAATCAAGCTAGAATTTTATCATTAGCTACAGACAAAGCCAGCATTGTGTGGCGAGGAGCTGAGGACCCTTTTCCATTTCCTAAATGTGTTATTCATAATGGTTAGTTTCGGACCATTCTTAATATAATCAACTGTTTATGCGTCCTGCATTAAGTGGGTAACAAATGGTTCTATAAATGTTATGATGTCATCGTTCATGTGCACGTATTCAAATTCTACAAACATACTGTACTGTAGAACTTTACTGTAACACACGAACTTTACTGTAATGTAACACACTGTACTGTAGAACTTTACTGTAACACACTGTACTGTAGAACTTTACTGTAACGTAACACACTGTACTGTAGAACTTTACTGTAACATACTGTACTGTAGAACTTTACTGTAACACTGTACTGTAGAACTTTACTGTAATGTAACACACTGTACTGTAGAACTTTACTGTAACACTGTACTGTAGAACTTTACTGTAACGTAACACACTGTACTGTAGAACTTTACTGTAACACTGTACTGTAGAACTTTACTGTAACGTAACACACTGTACTGTAGAACTTTACTGTAACATACGTTTAAAGAAATTTACTGTAAGTTTTACATTTAATGGACAATTGGTTTAGTATTTTTTTAATGGGGATATAAACGATCATTTAAGAGCAGGGTTATTATAGTTAAAATAAAACAAACAAACAAACAAACAAACAAACAATAAATAAATAAATAAAGGTAGTTGCCAAGGCAACATTTCTGGTTTTAGTTTAATTTAACCTGAAATGCTATAAAAATAATAAAAATAACTAATATAAATATACATTTATATCATTAACTAACTGCATGAATTTTACTATACATTTCTGCTATATGGACATCAACTTTACATAGTCACCACTGATAAGCTACTACTAAATATAATGTAGAAACTTTAAAATAGAAACTTAAATTTTCTGTAAAGATGCTTTGCAAAAATTTGTATCGTGAAAAGCGCTATACAAATAAACTTGAATTGAATTGAACTTCATGACTTAATTGACGACATAACTACGACATTGCATGATCATAGTTTATTTTGCGCTTTAATATGAAATTATATACAGCACGCCACCGTATTTGTGCGTGCAACAGAAGAGCATGTGCTACGAGTACAGGACAGCGGATGACAGGACAGGAGAATTTGTTTTTTACTGACATATGACCCGACAACATCTCATCTGACCACAGTTCACTGTTGTTCTAATGAAGCTCTTTGTCACCTGTACCTTTTCCACGCTCGTTACACTAGTAACGCTGAGGCGCGCTGGGGAGCGCATCTGAAAAGTCTCCTGTTTGATATACATACATATGTTTCATATTTGTTATATTTATACATAAGCTTTTTGAGTCCTGAATCTTATGCTAGTGACTGTTAATCATTAGATACTGTCAAATTTTCCACTAGAACTTGTTCTACCAGTTCTAGTTAGTTAATAATGCATAAAAAAGTTAATAAACACTGTAAACACTTGCAAAGGTTTCAGGTAATGTTCTGTTTAAACAAGACGATGGGGTTGAAATCAGGAAAGATCCAAATCAAAAGGATTTGCCCTGAAAGCAATTTTCCCAATCCTTTCTACAATCCCTGCAAAGCTGCTGCAATTAATTACAGCTCTGCAACCAAGATCCTCACATTAACCACACTTTTACAAAGAAATTTACTAGGTAAAACTCATACAATTATCATTTATTTTACCCATTTTACATTGCAAATTATTTATTATTATCATTAATAGTATTAAAATGGCCATTATTACAGTAATTCATTCAATGTACAGTAAAAATACAGAAAAAAGTGAGCAACGAAATATTATTTAAACATCCTTTACCTGATAAAGTCATCGTGTGGCTTCTGAAGACTTGATATATAATATTCAAAAATTAAAGAAAGTTAGCTATATAGGTTTGAAACATCATGACAATGAGTAAAGGAATTTTGTCTGGGAATCGCTGAATTTTTGTGTGTGTAACCCGCGAGTCAAAGGTTTTCAGAGCATCTGCGCTGTTAAACGAGGTCTGATCTCCTCAGCGGTGACTGACGGAGACTGATCATAGAGAAGCTCTGGCGGTGAATCAGGTTATTTGGCTCCCGGTGAATGGTGCGGCCCCTGACTTTCACATGATGGATGAGCGCTGGATGAGAATGGGCAGATGTGTTGTAATTGCTCTCCGCGGCAGGACAGCCGTCCTTATTATGACAGAGTCAAACCGTCTGTTTTCATGACTTTAACCCTCACGTCTGTACAGACGTCTCAAGGAGAAACTTCACCTGGAGCTTTGTTGTTATAATATAATATAATATAATACAATATAATATAATATTTTGATTATGAAATGTTATATTGATATAGATTTTTATTAATTTATTATGCAAGCACTCACAGGTTTATGGATAATTACGCATGCTCGGAAAATTACTAAATACATTTACGGCACATTTTAGACCCTCTTCATAATAAAAATCCCTGGCATAATGAAAATGAAGAGACCAAAACTGGCAAATAACTCTCAACAATGTGTTAATGTAGTCAATTAGTACTTGGATGGAGACGCAGTTTTCACTGTTTTGGCTCTGCAGTGCAAAATATTGGATTAAAGAAATGAAATGATGGCAAAAAAAAAGGTAGCTAAATGCATAAAGTAGGAAATACAGTGATGTTGTTCCCAGAATGAGATACGACCTTCGTCAGGTCCTGAATCTTCAAACTCTGGCTTTGACGGCTTGGACAAATTGGTCAAAATAAAATATTCCTGTGTTACTCTAATACACATAATTATTTAATTTAGCCATAAATTAGACAGTAGTCATGAGAAGCAGGCTATTACGCTCCATGAGTTTATGTATATTTTATGAAAATAATGGGATGAACTATTCAAATTGCCTGTCAAGCCTCTAAATTGCACACAAGGCTGAAGGAGCTCATGACAGCCGCGAGTCTCGCAAAGATCAGACCAGACGAAATAATCATGGGGAAAATCCTGATGAGTAAGTGTGTGTGTGTGTTCAATCTCAACACGCAATTCAGATGTGATGATCCGCACAAAGTAATTGGTGTTGTCACACAGTGTTTACACTTCCTAATGAACGACAGCGTGAATTATGCTGCTATGTGTGAGTTAGCCAATCAAAACCGAGCACATTTACATGTAGAAGTCTTAAAGGGATAGATCAGTATGTTAAAGCTGAGATCAATTATGAATTATTCATTGGTAAGTATGGAAAATGGAAAAAATGGCTTTTTTTCCAGATTATTTATTTTTTTGGTTGATGTCACCGATCACTCCTAATTTAACCCAGATTTTTCGACTAATAAGGCTTCATTGAGTAACGTCCACTTTTCATCGTCCAATCAACTGGATAAAATTAAGTCCCATGATACTTTTTTGCCTATTAAATATCCTGTTTCACTGAAAAATGTCATATTATCCAAGTGAAATTAGTCGCAAACAGCATTTCGTGTAAACTTCAATTCAAAGCGTCAGAAAGAAGGCTGTGAGAAGCTAAATTATGATTGGTTTTGGTGGAAGAAACCTTGACTAGCTTTACAAGTAAGAAAAAACTTAATTGAATTTAGTACATACAAAGAAAAGAGACAGATTCAGATAGAGACTGACACATTTGGCCATGGTTTCTGCACACGTTCCTCAGTTCATGGTCAGAGTAACGGTGCGACGCGACGGGGGGGAAGTGACCTTTAGCGGGGCTGCTGAATGATGCAGGTTAATGGGTTAACAGTGCGTGCTGGGAGAAAATATTGGGGGGAAAGGAAAGAGAGGCACATTCGTGAATCGTTTACAGTTAAAAGTGGCAAGAGATGTCTTAAAATATGTATATAATATAATATAAATATCAACGGCAATATTAATAAATATGAATGTGTTAATATAAGTATAATTTTGCTAATATAAATGGGTCTTATGTACAAACACACAAACAAACAAAACAAAACATAATAAATAAATAAATATTTGTTTATTTATTTGTTTATTTAAACAAACAAATAAAAATAAATAAATGTGTTTATTTATTATTTAAACAAACAAACAAATAAATAAAATATTTTAAAATGACAATTATAATACTTTTATTCAGCAATGACCCATTAAATTGATCAAGTTACAGTGAAGACATTTATAATGTTAAATAAATATAATGTTTGTAACATTTATAATGTGTATTTATAATGTTTGCAATACTACTGTTTTTACTGTATTTATGATCAAATAAATGCATCCTTGGTGAGCAGAAGAACCTCTTAAAAAACAAACAAACAAACAAACAAAAAACCCACGAAATTATTCCAAAACACATTTTTGTAACAAAAATTATTCCTATATATATATATATATATATATATATATATATATATATATATATATATATATCCAGGAGTCAGTGTGCATGACTGAGTACGCCAGCATACAAAGTCATATTTACTAAAGTTCATACTGCTACAATGAACACTAGTTGAGAGCCAACGTTCCTGAGGTTAACAGCATTACATTTACAAGCAAAACTGTACATTCTGATTTGTTGCCATATATAATTTCACATTAACCCTATTTAGATTTCAAATACAAACATAAACTGTGGTTGGTCGCTTTACGTGTAAGTCAGACGACCCCTTCCTGTCTAAGTGGGCGGTTCTTGGTCAGAAGAAGTGGTAAAGTAGACCTGACTTGATGCCAATAGCCCAAAAGCTAACTAGGCTGTCAAAGAGTCACTAACAGGGTACCGTAAGCCTCATCGCTATCAGACAGAAACATCCCTGTTAGCATTCAGAAGGAGTCCCTGGTGCGCCCGGTGATCAGGAAGGAAGGGACAAGATGCAATTTGTCTTCCAAATGAGTCCCATCTGATACAAAAAGACCCAATAACACTGACAAACGAGAGAAAAACCTATCTGATGAAATCCATTCACCTACTTTCATTTAATTAAAGACGGGATCGGTGGTGACGGGTGGTTTCTGCAGGTTTTGTTTCATAACGGGAAGGAAAATCAGATATGAAATATGATGTTTTAGAGTTAAACAGTGAGATGGAAGCTAGTCCAGTCAAACAGGGCTTCAGTCGATGAAGTCAAGGTACACATCCGTGAAAAATGACCCAGAAACCTCTTTATCCACTGACCCAAAACTACCCTTCCCCTCCATATACTGTTTTATACAGTCTGGAGTTGTTGATTCGTACATCAGACCAAACAACAGCTTTGAAGAGCATCAAAAGGGCGAGATGATATGTTATGACTGATTCACAGACGACCTCAACACTTGCGTACTTCTCACAAGAGGTGAGAAGTCATTTCTGACACATGATGTTGACCGAAAAAACAGGGTGAAACACGGTCATGGTGTGGTAAACAAGTTACTGCGGTTCAAGTAACTTTAGAGGTCACTAACCAACTGTTAAAGTGCATTACGCTGCAGTGGTTAAGAGCAAGATGGCAGTTTAAACCTTTGGAGTGTAAGACTTTCTGTCAATGAAGACATAAAAGAAAGACAAAAACATTTAATATCATAATGGAATATGACACTGAAGATGTGAAGATTATTTGTGCATAAAACAGTGTCACATTAATATCTGGACACTGAAGTCACATGTAGTAAATGTACAAATATCACTGCATGAGAACAAAATATCTAAATCAAACCAAGCGTCATTTATTTTATAGAAAGAACACAAGAAAAAAGACATTAAAATTATTAATTATGTATATTTTGTTGTTTCAATTGTTATAATTGATATTTACACTAATACTTTGACTAAAATGTCATATTGTTTTAATAGTACTATTATGTCTAATTAATTACTACGTTTGCTATTCAAAATAAAATTCTAATAAAATATTAATACAATAAAATTCATTCATAAATTATCATTTAAAATATTATATTATTAATAATTATCAATATATATATTGTTGTTACTTACAATAATACTTTGACAATACTTTTAAAAATGTCATATTGTTTGAGTATTACCATTATACCTAATTATAAAACTACTTTTATTACTTAAAATAAAAAGTATCAAGAAAATACTATATTAATACCAATAATATATAACTGATATAAAATAACATAGTATTATTAATATAATTCTTTGATATAATAAAATAATATTTATTAATAAGATTAATACATTAATAGTATTAATATTAAGTCTTATTGTTTTATTACTATTTTGTGTAACTAATTGCTACTTTTATTACTTAATACATTTTATTTGAAGTAATAAAAGTAGTAATTAATTAGCCATTAGAATATCATATTCAATTATGAGATAAAGTATTGTTATCATATTAACAGCATATTTTGATAATTAATAAAAAAATATATAACAGTTTAAACCATAATTGTATTAATGAATATTGTTATTTATGTTTTGTTAATGCATTTTATTTTATTTTAATAAAATAACATTAATAGCAAAATATTCATAAATAAAAGTATAATTTAAACTATTATATATTTATAAATAATCTAAATATTAAAATTAGGGGTCAACCGATTATTGGCGCCGATATCACACATTTTTATGGTTATTAGTTATTTTCAAAACTGATTTGCCGATAAAATAATTTAAAAGCATTTAAAGAAAGTTTTTGTCAGAGCCCTTGTTATTCTTTATTATTTATCAGTCTACTTGATCTGTAATAATCGGTATCGTTATCAGTATCGGCCCTGAAAAACACATATCTGTCGACCCCTAATCAAAATATATACTGTTACTTATAATAACACTATGAACAAATGTCACTTTTTAGTGTTACTATTGTGTCTAATTACTATTTTTATTAATTAAAAATAAAGTATGTATGATTATTTTTTTTTGATAACTCCAAAAGAATGTGGTTAAAAAAAGATAAAAACTTGATTCGAAATGTTTCAGAGAAGGCATTTTTGTATGTTATGAAATTAAATCCACACATTTTTATGCATGAATTGCCCAAATACTTTTTGGTGCCACTTTGTCTAATTATACGAGAATGAACAAATTTAGCATGCAAATTCTTCCATGTGTCAAACGGTGTTTTAATTTTCACTATTCATTCTTTCCCTCTGGTTTTCTTCCCATGAGCAGGATCCAGACAAATAAACAGGTTAGTTTCTTACAAAAAGAGAAAAATTGCTTACTGGCTGATAAACAACTGTCACAAAACTCAAGAAACCTTAGAGCAACACAACTAATAAGAACGCAAATTTCCAAACAGCCTCACTCAAACACCAGAAACGCCGCATCTCCCCACACACTTCCCTCTCATGCATAACCTGCTCATCAGAGCTTCACACGGACTGCAAGAATTAATTGCAGGTGCGTAGAATCTGTCACTATCAATTCCCCTCTGTTCTCGACCCGATCGCACACCACGTGTACCGTAACACAAACCAGCACCGCTGCTATCATACGAGTCAAAATGAATCAGTTCCAACCAGCAGAGAAGGAAATCTTTCACCGCTGCAAATCCCAGCGCTCCCAAATCTGGTACTGTCATTCATTCACCTCTTAACTGCAGCAGTTAAGAGCAGCTTTTATGAGCAGAGGGCTAAGAAATCAATGGCTTATAAAGCAGAAACCTACCATTTGAATTTAATTAACAGCCATTTTATCGATTATTTGTCGGTATTTGCGATGAAACAAAAGAAGAAGCATTCAGACAGGCATTTATTGTTAAGAAACCTGATGAAAGGAAGGAAAGAGGAGCGAGAAGTAACTAAATTTGAGGGAAGGCAGCTCTAAACCCCCTCATCTCTTTTTGGGGAAGATTACAGCACAATACATCTTCCAACCACGCAAAAGAAACGCACTACCATGACCCAAATACAGCCGTGCTGCACTCTGATTGGCTGGCGGAGTGCAGCTGAGGGGCGGAACTTTCCCCTCTCACATCACCAACTTAATAATTTACCATTTTATGTAACCGATGAGGGATTCAGGGCTCAGCGTTTGCCGTAAGATCATTTCAACACCCCCCTTCCCGAATCTCCTCGGAGCGGCGAGGATAAGGAGTCAAAACCAGACGAGGAAGTCGCTTCCAAAGTTTCAGCGTGACGCATGAGATTTACGCAGAGGAACGTCTCCGTTTGCTAATCAAAGCGACGTGAAGCAGCACACGTCAAGCTGTTTGTGGCAGAGAGCTGAAAACCAAACACGTAGCGGGTGGAGAATCTGCTTGAACTTGCTTTTCCTGTTGATTTCCAGAGCTTTCT
This sequence comes from Tor tambroides, assembly GCA_021397915.2. Taxonomy (NCBI): domain Eukaryota; kingdom Metazoa; phylum Chordata; class Actinopteri; order Cypriniformes; family Cyprinidae; genus Tor; species Tor tambroides. Next base: position 11,244 of record JAFVLL020024152.1, on the reverse strand, counting down.
GAGCTCTATAAAACACTCCCTCCTCAGCAGCGCTACTAACACAAACACTGCTGAACCACACAGTCAACAACAAAAACACCCGAGACAACTTCAGTAAACTGCTGCATGAGTGCTTGGAATGAAGTTGCTGTCTGGTATAAGTAATACATGTTTCAGGTCCTGGAATAGCCTAATTTTTAGGGATAAGAATTTAGGGACAAGAAATCAGAATCTGGACTTTGGAGTTTGGGTGCTTTCTTTCTGAAAATATTTAATGAGAAAATGTAACTGTTTTGGAGAATTGGTGGCAAATTTAACATATTATTTTTTAGGAAAAGCACTAAGGTCCACCCCTAAATCTAAACATCAATGGGGCGCAAGCATGATCGTACAAAAACACATGAATAAGACAAATTCACCACAAATTTTCCAACTGTTTCATACAAAAAAATATATGATTTTAAAAAAACTAAAACTCAGCACTAAGGTTTATTCCTAAATCTAAACGTTACTGGGGTGTAAGCAGATCGTGTAAAAATGTCAGAACGAGATCTTACAAATTTACCACAAATTCGCCAATTGTTTAAATGTGAAAGACATACAACAAATAGCAAATTGTACGCTAATTGTTTCATACAAAAAAAATGTAAAATTTTTAGAAAAAACTAAACACTAAGGTCCATCCCTAAATTGAAGTGTCAGTGGGGCGTAAGCAGATCGTACAAAAACGTCCGAATGAATACAAAAACATCGGCAATTGTTTCATATGAAAAACATACAAAAAATACAATAAAAATTTGCCAATTTTACACCAATTGTTTCATATGAAAATTTAAAAAAATAAGCACTAAGGTCAATCCCTAAATCTAAACATCAATGGGGTGAAAGTAGATCTGAATGAGACTGTACAAATTTACCACAAATTCGCAAATTATTTCGTATGCAAATTGTATGATTTTTACGAAAAAGTAATCACTAGAGTCCATCCCTAAATCTAAACATCAGTGGCGCATAAGAAGATTGTATTAAAACGTCTGAATGAGACTGTACAAATTCACTACAAATTCACAAATTGTTTCATATGAAAATCATACAAAAAAAAAAAAAAATAGTAGAAAATGTATGGAATTAGTTATTTTAAATGAAATAACAGATTTATTACAGATCACATTTTTATATTAAAATAAACAAAAACATAATAGATTCTTAACCAGTATAATAGAGTCTTAACCAGTCTTGAGTCTCACAGCGCCACCTCTTCTGATGTTTTTGAGCTATATTTAAATGAGGTTATGACATCACTAATGCACCATCTGTACATTCATAGCGTGAGTCACCATATAAGTTATGAATACATGCGACTGCAGAGCATCATGGTAAAGCTGAAAGTCATCTCTGTATCTCTGTGTTGTGCTGCGCTGCTGGAGTCATCACTTCCTGTGAGTCACCGACTGAAAGAGAGCGATAAAGAGCCGGAGCACCAGAGAGAGAAACAGAGGCCAGAAGGCGCAGGAGGAGGAAGAAACTTCCTGAGCTTTTCATTCATAAAGCGCTGCAGTGCAGCACATGCTCTTACGCCCGCGGGCTGGAGCCAACGGCGGCGAAATCGATAGTGTGCAGCAGGCAAAAGAGTATTAGACCACATCCACATGAAACAAACAAGCAGCGGAGTTTAAGGCTCTTTTCCAAACCCTAGTGAGACGCCTACCTAGGACCATTTTAAGGCATCCAGGAGTTTCAGACAGTAAATTGTGCTATCTTATGAGATATACAATTATGTTTTGTCATGGTTAAAATCATAACTAAGGTTATATAGGTTAAAAGACAGGTTAAAGTTATTTTAAATTGTAACAATATTTTATAATATTGCTGTTTTACTGTACTTTTGATCAAATAAATGCAGCTTTGGTGAGAAGAGTCTTCTTTCAAAAACAATTTTAAAAAATCTTAATTATTTCAAACTTCTGACTGCTAGAGTAAACTATTAGTGCCCCTATTATGAATTTTTGAAAAATACCTTTCATGCAGTGTGTAACACAGCTCTAAGTGAATGAAAATTTCCTGCAAAATTTTAAATCTGAAAGCACACCGTGTATAAAGTTGTCTCTCAAAAGAAAGAGTCAACTCTAAAGGTCATTGCACACTGAGTCCGAAATTTTCGCTCCGAAATTTTCACATTAAAAAATAAATACAACCTCACGTTGTGTCAATCACGTTTACACGCTGCCTCCGAAACTTTCGTCCGTCATAAAAACATTCAGATCATGTTTGATGTTCTGCGTTTTCGCAACCGTATCATGCATTTTGATAGGAAAGGATGAGGAATACGAAAAAATGGAAAAATGCACGCAAAAATTTCGGACTCAGTGTGCAAAGTCACTTAAACAAGTCATTTTTAAAACGAATCCCAAGCCGTTTCATGTTGACGTCAACATGAAACATTAGCATTTTGCCCGCCCACTTGTTGCACGCACAGACCTGGGAAAACTTGAAGCCCACCTCCCTCAAACACTGAAGCTGTACTCTGCATTGTGAGAGTAAATTCGTTTTGTTTTTTTTTAACTGCCAAAGGACGAGGCTGGGAAGAATCAATGGTTAAAGTTCATTTTTACTGCAATACCTCAGCAGTATAGCTCTAACCTTGTGTTGTGTTGCTGTCATTTTACTGAAGACTGCTACATTGTTTCCCACAGACTTACATTCTATGTGTGGCAGGGCATCCCCCATGGGATATATATATATATATATATATATATATATATACACATACACACACCGGTTCACATTTACAGCTCTGCATGTCTGCTGCGTAAAACCATCAGTCGATTTTCGCGTTGGTCTGAATGAAAATGTAAATTCATTCTTTGCTACTAGATGCCACTTTTGGTGCGGTAAAAATAGCTGTTTCACCGGTAACCCTGTACACAAAGCAGCACTGCACTCACAAACACTGCTTTATCAGGCATTACAGGCATGATGAAATGGAAATGAAATCGAAAATTTCCTGAAGACAGTCGGTTTCCTGCAGATATACACTAATATAAAAACACCAGCACCACATTTTGATTTTGAAATGTGTAAAGTTCATGTTTTCAGCAAAGTAAAAGCCTTTTTAAAAATCTATTTGTGGCGGTCAGTTTTGATATTGTGGTGGACCGCCACGAATAAATCAATGTATGGGAAACAGTGAGCAACCTAAATGCGTACAACCCGGGATTCGCAGGCCGGTTGTTATTGAAGGAAGGATCAGTACCCAGTTTATTTGGACCAGCTTCTTCCTCCTCCAAATCACAACCTGTAAGTATGATTAAAAATTGTTGCGCTCATGTTCTCTGTAGCATGCAAAATACATATTTAGTTGTGTGTGTTGTGTTCGCGCCACGCAGCTTCTAGGTCTCTGGCTAACCAGCTAACAGCAATATCTGTTCGATCGCAATTGTCTAGAAATGTGTCAATGAATAGTGAATGCGTGTCGTTGTTATTACTTGCCATTATGATAAAGAATAGAGCAATACATTGGTGTACAAACTGCAGTGCTTTATCAATACATTTCTGCGTTGGGCTACCGCATATACCATGGCTGTTTGGTTTGATTTTTTTAAAAGATTTTTTCTTGGGGGGGGGGGATCTCACCACTCAACTGAGCTGCAGACCTCAAATGAAGTGAAGATTATTTAACAACATACAGTATTGATCATCTGTCATTATAGTCTAGGCTGAATCTTATGATCACCACTCTCATAATCACCAGTTCAAACCAAAAATAACTAAACTTTGCAGCTTTATTCTCTGTATTACAAAGATCCTACTCAGAAGATTCATTTTTCCTCTGTATTACATCATCTTTTAATTACATTTCAGCATTTGCATGGGGTTTTAGCACACACTGAGCAGAGCTTATCAGGTGAAGCACTCTCATAACGGAGTCCGTTTGAATAATGGCAACTAAAGACTCATCCGGCTTAGAAATCATTACTCAAGGTGTGGCCACATTAAGCCATGGTGCTCTTATGGGAAAAATGAGTTCGATTCTGGCTAATGACATGTTTTGATCACGTTCCCCCATCGTTTCAACTTTTCTTTAAATTTTATGTTGGAAAAAATAACTTAAAATGTTCAAATTCTCTTTGTCCTTTAGGGGAAATGCCATATTTTATCTGTATCTATCCTGACCCACACACACTTTCATCTCCAGCAACGCTATCAGAGCAAACACACAGGTAAACACAAGCACACAAGCGCTCTAATCTCTGACCATGAGTGACGCCACTCACAGCAAATCCTGACTCCTAATCTGAGGTGCACAGGCGAAGCGCCTCAATGAGGCCGAGAAACAGCAGCGCTATTTATAGAAACACCATTTCACACACTCTTCCTCATCACTCTGCCTCGGTCCTGCGAGAAACACTCGTACACACATGCACAAGTCCATGCTGATCACAAACTTCCCTCTCTCTCTCACCGGGCTACCAAGGACACTCTGTTCTCTTGGGTTTTAATATCCCCTTTTGTTCTTTTGTCAAGTGCATAAAATAGGCCATTTTGCTCTTATTGAGACTGTTTTTAACTCACCCACATTATGCGCTGAATTCATCTCTCATCAGTTATATCATGAATTGGGAAGTTAAAGTGACCAAAAATAGCCTATGCTTAATTGAAATTAACTAAACAACATACTCAAATTTTCTAAGATGATATTTGAATACTCATAGTATTGTACAGTAATCAAACTTCCAACTTGATCTGGCTGTTTGTAGAAAAGAAATACTGTTCAAATGAGGTTCTTCAAGTGAAACGGGAATCAAAGCATAGTGTACAGAAAACTTGGCCCAGAAAGGCTGCACTGTTTGAAATGAACAAAACAAGCCCTGGTAATATTTAGTATAATATCATCTTAATCAGAATGATCATTTAAAAAAAAAATAATAATAAAAAGCATGAAGAAACTGCAATTGGCAAACTGATATGTCCAGATATGCCGGCAGTGACAGCATGACTGAGTAATGTATCTTTATGTCTGTCATATTCTCATTTTTTTTTATTCTCCACAAGGTTCAGACACTGTGAACACCCTGAGGAGACTGTCCCCTGCAGAGTGTCCTTGAGCCAGACACAAAACCTGGCAGTTTGCATCATCATTTGGTGCAATTCTCCAAGTTAGAAAAAAAGTGAATAAATAAATAAATAAATATATTTTTTGAGAAAAATAAGAAAATTCTAAGAAAATAAAAATTAAAAATAAGATAAAATGAGCTAGCAACATTTTTTACCTAAGCTATGCCTTTGAGACTCCCCCCATGCAATCAGAACAAAACTAAAATAAACTAAAATTAGCCAGACTACAATATAGGCCTTTTTGGATATAGGCCTATCCAAAAAAAGAAAAGAAAAGAAAAGAAAAGAAAGTGTCCCTTTATAGTTATCAAACCAAAATAAAGCAAACCAAACCAAACTAAAACAACCAAAACAAATCAATACAAACCAACCAAACCAAACTAAAACAACCAACCAAAACACAAAACAAATATAAGCCAGACTGCCAATCTATCTAAACAAAACAGACAAAAAAAAAAAATAAATAAAAAGCATGGGGCCATACTACAAAGTGTAAACCAAATCGAATAAAAACAAACAACCAAACCATACAAAAAATTAAATCAAAACAAAAAAAAGATGGTGGCAGACTACAAAGTGTGCCTAAGCTATCAAAGCGAAACAAATCAACCCAAATCATCCAAAAACAAAACAAACATGGGGCTAGACTGCAAAGTTTGCATAGGCTATCAAAACAAAACAAATCAAATCAACCCAAATCATCTAAAAACAAACAAAACATTGGGCCAGACTACAAAGTATGCCTAGGCTATCAAAAAAAACATAAACATAAACATAAATAAAATAAATAAATAACATGGATCCAGACTACAATGTGTGCCTAAGCTATAAAAACAAATAAGAAAAAATAAATAAAAAAAACAGAACTCATAAGCCCAGACTGTGCCTAAACTAGCCCTGTCTGGCACATCCCATCCAGCCAAACAAAACAATGGTGACAAGGGTGCAAACTGCAGCTCCACATGCCACATGTAGGGCAAGATAAAAGAGAAGCAAAAAGAGGCTAAAATGACATCTACTCGTGGTGAGTGAGCACAGAGGAAAATGTGTGTTAGTATAGTGTGTGTTAGCACTAGGAGTGACGTGATGCCACCTGGTCCGGCCGCCTTCTCAGCATGGCATCTAGGATGTGAGCAAGCAGCTTGCTGTGGAGAGAGACTGAAAGAAATAAAGAGAAGGTGATCAAACAACCCTGAGAGATGAGAGACCACATCATAAATCAGCAGACCATGCTCTTCCACACCGATGCACTACAAGGCAAACCTCACTGATCCTAAAACGTGATTTAGACAAGTCAAGCCATCAAAATGGACCTGAGATCAAAGATGGAGTGACCTTTCATTTAGAATTAGTTTAGAGAAGATGATGTTCTTGTTGGACAAACCTGACCACTGATAGACCGGCTGAGCATCACTCACAACACATTCAAGCACTGTAACGTTTAATCTCCCAAAACCTCATTAGTCTTATTACCCCTCAAATATCAAACCAAACCAAACTAAATAAAAGAAAACAAAACATTTGGGGCCAGACTGAGTGTGCCTAAGCAATGAAAACAAAAACAAAACACATAGGGTCAGACTGAGTGTGCTTAAGCAATGAAAACAAATTAAAACAAACCAAACCAGTCCAGACTATACAATGTGTGCCAAAGGTATCAAAACTAAAGAAATCAAAACCAAAGGAAAAGAAGAAAACATTTCCAGACTACATAAACAAAAATTCAAACCAAACCAAAACAAAATAAAAAAAAAAACACATGAGGCCAGACTAAGTGTGCCTAAGACATGAAAACAAAACAATCAAAAAACAATAACAACAACTAACTTGGCTCCAACTATCAAAACACAACAAAAAACATGGATTCAGCTATCAAAACAAAACAAAACAAAAAACAAACCTGAATCCAACTGTCAAAACAAAACAAAAAAACATGGATTCATCTATCAAAACAACAACAAAAAAAAAACATGTATCCAGCTATCAAAATGAAACAAAACATGGATTCAGCTATCAAAAAAAACGTATCTAGCTATCAAAACAAAACAAAAACATGGATTGAACTATCAAAACCAAACAAAAAACATGGATCCAGCTATCAAAACCAAACAAAAAACATGGCTTCAGCTATCAAAACCAAACAAAAAAAAATGGCTCCAGCTATCAAAACCAAACAAAAAACATGGATTGAACTATCAAAACCAAACAAAAAAAAAAACATGGCTCCAGCTATCAAAACCAAACAAAAAAAACATGGCTCCAGCCATCAAAACCAAACTAAAAAACATAATAATAATAATAATAATAAGTTTAATTTATATAGCGCTTTTCCAGAGCTCAAAGCGCTTACAAAAAAGAAGAAAAAACAATACAGTAACAAACATCACAGACAATCATAGTATCAGAAAACATATAGTCCAGAGTGAGAAATATATGACCAAGAGTCCATGCAGCAGGAGCAGTAGAGTCAAATGCAGCAGCAATAGTCCCTCATGGATCAGCACACCAAGCAACCAGAGCTCACACTGCACTCCAAACGCCACAGAGTCAAAGGAGTGCAAACTCCAGGACCCAAGGCAAGCGGGAACCCTCGGCGACTCGTCCACCACAGAACCCGAAGGAGCGTAAACCCAGACCCAAATGGCAAGCGGAAAACCCGTCAGCGCAGTCCACCACGCCGCAAGACACTCCGTCAGCGGCCGCAGGCACTCCACCCGCAGCACTCTTACAAAACACCGCCAAAGGTAGGCAGGCCGGCGGGTTCCGGTAGCGGATGAAACACAGTTACAAAGCGTCGCATAGTGGGCACACGCTTCAAACTCAGAGAATCGAAGAGATGAATTGTCAGTTGAAGTCCGAGTCCATTTATAAGTGTGTAGACGTAAAATCACATTTAAACAAGACAAAACAGACAAACATTCCGGTCTGAAGCGGCAGCCAAACGCGCACAGCGTACTCACACCGGAAACATGGATCCAGCTATCAAAACCAAACTAAAAAACATGGCTCCAGCTATCAAAACCAAACAAAAAAACGGATTGAACTATCAAAAAAAAAAAAAAACATGGATCCAGCTATCAAAACCAAACAAAAAACATGGCTCCAGCTATCAAAACAAAAAAAAAAAAAAAAAAACCATGGCTCCAGCTATCAAAACTAAACAAAAAAACCCTAAAAACTACAGCCATCAAAACCAAACTAAAAACATGGATCCAGCTATCAAAAGCCAAACTAAAAAACATAGCTCCAGCTCCATCAAACCAAACAAAAAAGCAGTTGAACTATCAAAAAAAAAAAAACATGGATCCAGCTATCAAAACCAAACAAAAAACATGGCTCCAGCTATCAAAACCAAAAAAAAAAAAAAAAAACCATGGCTCCAGCTATCAAAACTAAACAAAAAAAACATGGCTCCAGCTATCAAAACCAAACAAAAAATATGGCTCCAGCTATCAAAACCAAAAAAAAAACAAACAAAAAAAACCATGGCTCCAGCTATCAAAACCAAACAAAAAAAACATGGCTCCAGCTATCAAAACTAAACAAAAAACATGGCTCCAGCTATCAAAACTAAACAAAAACATGGTTCCAGCTATCAAAACCAAACAAAAAAACATGGCTCCAGCTATCAAAACTAAACAAAAAACATGGATCCAGCTATCAAAACCAAACAAAAAAACATGGATCCAGCTATCAAAACCAAAAAAAAACAAAACATGGCTCCAGCTATCAAAACCAAACAAAAAAACATGGCTCCAGCTATCAAAACAAAACAAAACAAAACAAAAACATGGCTCCAGCTATCAAAACTAAACAAAAGACATTGTTCCAGCTATCAAAACTAAACAAAAAACATGGATCCAGCTATCAAAACCAAACAAAAAAACATGGATCCAGCTATCAAAACCAAACAAAAAAACATGGCTCCAGCTATCAAAACAAAACAAAAGACATTGTTCCAGCTATCAAAACTAAACAAAAAACATGGATCCAGCTATCAAAACTAAACTAAACAAAAACATGGCTCCAGCTATCAAAACCAAACAAAAAAAACATGGCTCCAGCTATCAAAACCAAACAAAAAAAACTTGGCTCCAGCTATCAAAACCAAACTAAAAAACATGGCTCCAGCTATCAAAACTAAACAAAAATATGGCTCCAGCTATCAAAACCAAACAAAAAAAACTTGGCTCCAGCTATCAAAACCAAACTAAAAAACATGGCTCCAGCTATCAAAACCAAACAAAAAAAACATGGCTCCAGCTATCAAAACCAAACAAAAAAACATGGATCCAGCTATCAAAACCAAACTAAAAAACATGGCTCCAGCTATCAAAACCAAACAAAAAAACATGGATTGAACTATCAAAAAAAAACAAACAAAAAAACACGGCTCCAGCTATCAAAACCAAACAAAAAAAAACATGGCTCCAGCTATCAAAACTAAACAAAAGACATTGTTCCAGCTATCAAAACTAAACAAAAACATGGCTCCGGCTATCAAAACAAAAAACTCAAATCAAAATAAAAACACATGGGGCCAGACTAGTGTGTCAAGCTATGAAAACAAACCAAACCAAAAAACCAAAAACATAACAAAAAACATGGGACCAACTTTCAAAACAACACAAAACAAAACTCAAGCCAAAACAAAACAAAGAAAACAATACAAAAGATGTGGGGTCAGATTAAGAGTTCCTATGTTATGAAACAAAACAAAACAAAACAAAACAAAACAAACAAACAAACAAAAAAACATCGGCCTTTCATTTAGAATTAGGGTAAACGTACCTATTAAGCTCACAATCCCATTAAGCACACTTCCATTTTTGAGATCAGATTATAAAAAGAAAAAATAATTTATTATCCGACTTGATGTCTTAACCAATTGATATGTTTGTTACTATATACCTCCTGTAATTTCAAGTCAATCAGGTCATTGCACACTAAGATATGGGTCTCCATGTGTTCACACTGTCTGGCGGCCATTTTGAAAGCTGTCTAAAACTTTCACCAAAAGAGAAGCCCCTTAAATGTGCGCTTTTTAGATGTTTAAGCCTGTATTTTGGGTAGGTTTCACTACTTGTTGTAAAATTAAGAGATTAATGTTCAGACTTTTGCATATTATAACCTGGAACTTGGATGTGGGAAATAATTACATTAGATCAAAAGATAGTTTTAGCAACATAGCGCAGATGCTACAGAACACAGTTACCTGACTAGCTGTATAAGATTGTGTGCTACGCTAACATATTACTTCACAGGCATTATTGGCTTGTACTTTTACATCCATAATATTATAAATTGATAGTTTATTGCTGGTCTGTCATTTTACAGTGCTGTAATATTTAAAGATTTCATTTTATTTTAAGGTGAGCTTAAAGGGTACACTACTATGAAAAATCACACAGCTTCAGTGTGACATCAATAAGAAAAAGTATAACTTTATAGATACGGTTAATAATAGTTTTTCATATTAAAATATGTATGAACTTAATACATGACCTAGACTATTTATTTAGCAAAAATCCTGTCATTTTAATAAATATTACATGAAATTTATTAAAAATTGTTGCTGCTCCCATTAAGCTCAGCATGCTCTCTTTAAACTCTTCCACACTGAAAGTCTATGTAAATACTTCATAAACAGACTTCACATATAAACTGATGGTTGTCACTTTAAGTTAAGTTAATCAATTTTCTATGGATTCTGTCAACTCAAATCTGCAGACTGGCTCTGATCTTTGGCAACTAGCATCAACTTCTCCAGACTGTAAATCAGTGAAAAACGGGGCAAAAAATCGTGTAGAGTATTCCAGCCTATTGACTATAGATAAGTTTACATCCATGTAATAAGAGGCTTCATAATGAGGCTAGTTTCTGTGTTCATCCCCATGAGTTAAATGTTTTATTGGTTTGTTTTATTTGATTTTTGAATGTGTTACTTAGCTGAACGTGGACTAGTATAGATGTTGCAATGTACTTTAATGACACTTCACTATGAATCTATAACTGACCGACTTGAATGCCTTGTTGCTTGATTTTAGTCTTCTGCTTTTTTGTGATTGACTTTGTACCTTCAAAAATATATATTTTTACAATTATTCTTTAAAAATTTTCCTTAAAATAAACAAGAATTTTTAATAAAAC
>JAFVLL020024151.1:0-16705 GCA_021397915.2 Tor tambroides | reverse complement strand
TATAAAACATAATCATACAGATATACTGTACACACACCCATATATGCATGCATATATGTGACTCTGGACCACAAAAGCAGTCTTAAGTCGCTGGGCTATATTTGTAGCAATAGACAAAAATACATAGTATGGTTCAAAATTATCCATTTTTCTTTTATGCCAAAAATCATTAGGGTATTAAATAAAGATCATGTTCCATGAAGATATTTTGTAAATTTCTTACCATAAATGTATCAAAACTTCATTTTTGATTAGTAATATGCATTGCTAAGAACTTCATTTGGACAACTTTAAAGGCGATTTTCTCAGTATTTAGATTTTTTTGCACCCTCAGATTCCAGATTTTCAAATAGTTGTATCTCGGTCAAATTTTGTCCGATCCTAACAAACCATACATCAATGGAAAGCTTATTTATTCAGCTTTCAGATGTATAAATCTCAGTTTTGAAAAATTGACACTTAAGACCAGGGTCACATATTTGATTTGAGCTGTTCACACCAAACTTCTCCAAAACATTGACTGACACAATGCACAATGACCCTGAATGTGCACATTGATTGACAAGCAGAGAGTATTTCTGATTGGCTAAAAAAGCACAGGCCCGCCTCCCTAACTCATTTCTTGTGGTTTGCAGAGCCCATGACTGTCACAGCACCTGCCTCACAAAACCCATTCCAGTAATATCTGTCAGGTAGCAGCCACATAATTTCCAAAATACAAAATCGCTTACAGCACCTTTAAAGGAAAAGCATAGAAACACAAATCACAGCAAGCCAAAGGGATCAGTGTTTTCCTCCTGGCCTGTGATTTGTTATTTTCTCTGTGACTCCTCCCGCCTGCGGAGCGTCTCGCTGTTCCTCACAGAATATGAGCACGCTCTGTCTGTCATGTGCACTCAAACTCAGAATAACATGATGTACAGAGAGACAGAGACGAGAACAGGTGCTTACAAACCTGCTGCCAAACACCCTGAAACAGAGACATCACAGTGACCTGAGCCCAATGAACATCTCACACACAAACAGACAGAACAAGCAGCAGCATTCACTGCAGGTCAGTCAGCTCAAATACTGTCACGACAAGAACCTTACTGAGCAACATTCAGTTTAGAGACATTTGAATACCAATGCCAACATTAATGAAAGAATACCACAAAAATGTAATCGTTTTTGAAAGAAATGAATGCTTTTATTCACCAAGGATGCATTAAATTGATCAAAAGTGACAGTAAAGACATTTATAATGTTGCAAAAGATTTCTATTTCAAATAAATGCTGTTCTTTTAAATTTTCTATTCATCAAAGAATCTTGAAAAAATAAAATGTATCACAGTTTCCACAAAAATATGAAGCAGAACAACTGTTTTTAGCCATTTTTAAGGTCTTTTTGCCAAGTTTTACAAGCACAAGTTAAATTTTCTTCAGAACATGTGAACATATTTAATACTAAATTAGAATAAATATTTAATATAAAATAATTACAGTAATAATTATTTTAAAATAAAAATTCATAAATGTATATAAATTTATAAATACATGCATTTATTGATTTTTTTTAGAATATATAATTTATTTTAGAATAACAATTTATTTAATTTAATTTTCATGATTTTTTATTCATTTAAAAATGTAATTCATTTAATATAATTTTTAATAATGTTTTCATATTAAAAACAGTCACAATATTACTGTTTTTACTGTATTTTTGATCACATAAATGAAGATTTGGTGAGCAGAAGAGACTTCTTTTAAAAGCATAAAAAAATCTAATAATTCTTAATATTACAATTTATAAATGTATACATTAATTGATTTATTATAAAAATATATAATTTATTTTGATATAATAATTCATTTAATATTTTTTCTATTTACAAATAATTAATTAAATATAATTCATTTAATATATTATTATTTGTATTCATTTAAAAAAAAAACAGCTTTGCAATCACAGAAATAAATTACATTTTACAAATTACAAAATGAACTGCAATAGAAAACAGCTATTTTAAATTTTAATAATAATCATAATAATTTCTCAATATTACTTTTTTACTATATGTTTAAGACTTCTTTCAAAAACTTGAAAAAAAAAGTCACTGACCCCAAACTTTTGAGTGCTAGTATACATTAAACGTGCCTAATGTGTAGCAGCTCCATGTTTCTCGAGCGGTAATGATGTTCAACAAGAGCAGAAGAAGGAGTCACAGCTCAGCTCTCTGTACGTCTGAGCTATGAACTCTACGATTGCGGGCCGTGTTTGATTGTTTCATGCTCTGTCTGTTCCTCAGGCAGACCTCTGAGGTGCCCATCTATCAGCCTGACAGCAGACACACACACACACACACACACACACACACCGTCTCTCAGTTGGACATAGTCAGGTACAACATCAACAGAATGTTCTCTCTACATGCCCTGCCAGTCCTGCCAGCACGTTCCTCGAGCAGATGTGGATCTGGCATCAGCGTCTGCTGATCTTACACTGATACCAGTTAAACACTAGACAAATCTCATATCCAGCAAACGATAGCTCGCATTGATTTAAAAACACATTTGAAAAAGACAATTTCCTGAAAGGACAAGTTCACCCAAAAATGAAATTTTGCTGAATATATCCTCACCCTCAGGCCATCCGAGATGAGGATGGGTTTGTTTCTTCATCAGATTTGGAGAAATGTAGCATTGCATCACTGTCTCAGCAATGGATGCTCTGCAGTGAATGGGTGCCGTCAGAATGAGAGTCCAAACACTGATAAAAACATCACAATAATCCACAAGTACTCCACACCACTCCAGTCCATCAGTTAACATCTTCAGAAGACAAAAGATGAAACAAATCCATCATTAAGACATTTTTAACTTTAAACCGTTGCTTCCGACTGAAATACGAGTCCATAATCCATAATAACACTTCCTCCAGTGAAAAAGTGTTCTGGTGTGAATCAGGAGAGAAATCTGCACAGATCAAGCACCGCTTACAAGCCAAAACAGCTCTAAACAAATATGTGTTTGAGGACAACAGAGATGGACTTTTTCACTGGAGGAAGCGTTATTATGAATTATGAATTTATTATTTTGGCCAGAAGCAACGGTTTGAAGATAAAATGTCTTAATTATGGATTTGTTTCAGCTTTTGTCTTCTCCAGATGTTCACTGATGGACTGGAGTGGTGTGGATTATTGTGATGTTTTTATCAGTTGTTTGGACTCTCATTCTGACGGCACCCATTCACTACAGAGCATCCACTGCTGAGACACTGATGCAATGCTACATTTTTAACTTCTTTAATTTTTCAATTCAAACCATTGCTTCTGGCTAGTCCATAAGCCATAATATTGCTTCCTCCAAAAAGTTCACTTCAAGCATGACAAAAGTGTTCTTTTGACATGATTTACTTGCTTCGGTTCTAATTGGTGGAGAGTTTGCAGAATTATGGGTAATGTAGTTTCTTACCAAGAATTCTGCTGTTGAACACAGTTATTTATAAACATAAGTTAAAATACCACAGGCTGATGGCTTCAACAAAAGCATATACCATCGATTAACAACCTCACAGTAGGTCTGACTTTAAAGGTTTGTAAGTTGTTGTTAAAATCAATTCACCTTCTACTTTCATTCAAATTTGATCTGCAATTCTGCATCCTATTTGCCACAGTAAGACAAATTCAGATTCACTGGAAAGCAATTCTGAAATGCACACAATGTCTTGGAACCTAAACTCTGTAAAAATACTTACTTATATACACTTTTCCAAGTATAGGTAATACATCTGTTGGCTGAATTACTGAAGCGTGTAATAAAATAGTCTTTGTGCTATTTACACTTTACTCATTCCCTATATTTCTCTCTCTCGCTCAGATTGTCAGCGTGGGCAAACATGTGAAAGGATACCACTACATCATCGCTAACCTGGTGAGTGCTGGCGCGGTTTATCCAGTGATGGAGCGCTGGAGGAAATGAACAAATGTAGAGGACAGTGTGTCCTCTGGCTGTAATTCTCTGTGACGGAGCTTCGCTTTCCAGAACGCAGTATTACATTTTGGCACAATGATTCCTCAAATGAAGTGCACTAGTGCTTTAGTAAGTGATCAAACACACCGTTTTCACCTGCTGGAGGATCATGCACATGTAAAATCCTACAGAATGTAAACAGAGACTTGAGGATGCAGGACTTTTTTAGATTGTTTATTAAGAAACCACCTAACAACCACCCAGAACACCATAGCAACACCTTAGCAACCCTGTCAATCACCCACAACACCCTTTGTGGCAATGAGTTTTACAAGCAGGTAAATTTTAAATCTAGTTACAAAAATCTCATTTATTATTAAATTACAATAATTATTATTTAATATTAGAAATAATTACAGTAATACTTTTTTAATGTGTTTGTATCTTTTTCTAAATATTGTTTAATCTGTATTAGTTATATAATTAATTATATATTTAGTAGTTAGTTATATATATAATTATATATTTAATAGTTTATTATTAATTATAAAATGTACAATTAATTTAATATCATTTTTAATCCAATGTAATGAATTTTAATTAACTTAATATAATTTTTATGTATTTGTAAGTACCTCTCTTATAATTTTTTAATATAGAATTTTAATTCATTTAATATAATCTATTTAATATACTGCAATAAATTAATGCATTTAAAAATAAAACTTTTTATATTTTATATTGTAAGTCTAATTCTCCAATTATTATTTTTTTTAATTTATGTTAATTTATTTTAACATAATTTAATGAATTAATTCATTTACTATAATTTTTATGAATTTGTTTGTATTGTTCTCTAATTAATCTGAATGAATCATCTAGCAACCACCTCAAACACCCTAGCAACCACATAGCAACAAACTAAACCATAAATCAATGCCCTGGCAACACTGCACCTCTCACATCTTTTTTTAATGTATCTGTATTTATCTTTCTCTAATTAATTTGTGCGAATCACATAGCAACCACCCAAAACACCCTAGCAACACGATGATGAGTTTTGCACCTCTCAGAAACTGTAAAACTCAATCTGGATGATAAATTCATCTGAATTGCTAGTTAGTCTGAAGGAATTTGCAGTCTTGTTCAGTTTTGGGGACTCTGACTATGATGGACTGCTGAACCTGAACTTTGTTACGTGTGATTTATCATTGCTTATTTTGTGCTGGGCCTTCGTAACATATTCTGCGTTGACATTTGTTAGCGTCAGCATCTGGGATATTAAGAAATGTTATAACTCACATTCATTCCATCAATCTCCCTTTTCCCACCTCTTTATCTTTTGAATGAATCGGCTGCATTCGCTCTGACTCTGATTTGCTCTCTGGCTTTCTCTCGGCAGGGATTTAAGGACATTTCTCTCGAGAGGTTTATGCACGGCGGGGCAAACGTAACTGGTTTCCAGTTGGTGGATTTCAGCAAACCGATGGTGATCAAACTAATGCAGCGCTGGAACAAACTAGACCAGAGGGAGTATCCAGGATCCGAGAGCCCACCCAGGGTAAGCAAATACATTTACAACGTAATTAAACACAAACGCAAACACCAATAAACCAGAATAGCAAACACTTTCGTGCACACTTTATTTTTCTGCATTGTTTCAGCGCCCAATTCACTAAAGGAATTAGTGCAAACGTGCTCAGAGATCTGTGCTAAACGCCATTGAACCATTAGCAGAATAATTCCTTATCTACTCAAACAGCGTGTTTGGAAATCGCCCGGCAAATGGCAGGCTGGTTTAAATCAGGTTGGAACCCTGATAATCCTGTCGGACGCATGTGGCAGCATTCCAGGCACAGATGTTTAGCCAATCAAACTGTGACAGGACGCATTCTTCGTCAAGCTCTAGCCAATGAGATTCAACGAGCAGCTGCCCAGGCAATATTTGAGTCAATTAAACCATGACAGACTGCAGCCGGAGCCACGTTTAACCCGTCTGTTGGGGAACGTGTGAAATAAAGTCTAAATACAAGTACATACATGTTTTAAGTTGTGTTTTGAAGACTGGGAAACCATTCTAGTTTTCCAAGAGACAAATTAACATTTAGCGGCATAACTAAAATCTATCAAATAATGTGTTTTTTCTTTATAAAGGGATATAATGAAAGCAAAACATTAATAATTTATTAAAATACAGAAAATATATATTTTTAAATGTTTCAGTTTCAAACTGTATTCAATAATCATGTTTTATATATATATATATATATATATATGTGTGTGTGTGTAAATTAATATACAAATAATAAATACATTTAATATATAAATAATATAAATTATATGAATATAAATATAGACATGTAAATACATGTAAATATTTTCAAAATATATACTGTATCTGTGTGCATTTATATATACATAATAAATATACACAGAACACATATATTATGCAAACAAAAACTTTTATTTTGGATGCGATTAATCGTTTAACAGCACTAATACACACACACACACACACATACACACACATACACACATACACACAGTTTACACCATTTACAGTAAAATATATTAATATAAAAATAATAAAATAAAGTATATAAAATATAATCAAGTATACACGCACACACACACAAACATATATATATATATACACAACCACACTCACACACACACAGGTGATAACTTTACTGTTTTATGTAACCAGATTCACCATAATGCATAATTTTCTCTGTTAAATTTTAGTAAATATTATATATTGAATACTAAAAAAATACAAAGTACTAAATATATATATATATATATATATATATATATATATATATTTACACATATATTAAAAAGTATAATAATCAACTCCTGTTTTTCATCCCCAAGTTTAAGACCTATTAATATGATTACTAAGATGTTTGTTGTAACATTTAAGATATGTTTAAGACTAAGATTTTTTAATTCAAGACTTTTTTGACCTTAAATTTCATAAAACTTAAGTTTTTATACTTGAAGGACCCACGGGGACTTTTCTTTTTATTCACACACACATGCTCCTAAATAAATTTTAAAGTTCGCACACATCTATTCTTAGTCGCAAATACAAGTGAACTGCTTGCACAGTACCACACAAAAAGTATTACAGTTCTCCATAACTACAAAACAAGACAAGTATACTCATTAAGACAATTTTGTGCTGCATAAGCTCACCTCATCGTGCTGTCCTCAGCTCAAAAACCTTGCTTTCCCCCTCTGTTGATAACATGGAGCTCCTTCTCTACTCCCATTGATTAGCACTTCCATCCTGCAGTCCTGACTATAAATTACCAGAGGAACATCAGACCAATCTTTACGGGTTCATTAGAGCACACTTTACAGGCAAGAGCCCTGACTATCTCCATCTCTTGCTCGCTCTTGATTTTCTGCATCTCGCTCACTGACTCCCCCTTTAATGATTGTTGTTTGTTCCTCAATGTTAATTGGATGTTATTATGCCTCTGCTAGAGCCATAAATCTTGATTTCCGCTGATCAAGTTCATTCATAACGACCGGTGTCAGTGCAGACCCAGCCACTGAAACTCGTTCTGTCTTATTGGGACGATTTACTCATGTAAATAGCCATGCTTTTGAATTTGTTTATGGAAATAACAACAGATGAAAATCCATTTTGATTGTTGAGCTTTTTTTTCTTACTGCTAGTGGTACCTCATAAAGGGAAAACGATGCACTGTTTTCCCCAGCAATCTCTCTGGATCTTTACTGCTCTGTAGCAACAATCTGTACTGCTTTACAGCTAAATAGCTTTTCCAGTAACAAGTAGCGTCGGTGCTACATTGCAGTTTTGTGTCACATTGCATTACGCACGCAGCCTTACAAGCGAGCAGGCGGAGGCAATAATCAATGTGCTCACCTAGAATGCCCTCTCTGCGGCATTTACATCTACTTTAGGCACTAGGACGGCTCTGCATTATACTTGATATGTGATTGTAAACAGGAAGCGAGGGTAATGTAGTGTGAATGAAGTAAAGACAGAATATTCCTTTTACCTCCTCAGTACACATCATCATTGACGTACGATGGTGTGCTAGTGATGGCGGAGGCGTTTCGGAATCTGCGCAGACAGAAGATTGACATCTCTCGCAGAGGCAATGCTGGAGACTGTCTGGCCAACCCGGCTGCTCCTTGGAATCAGGGCATCGACATGGAACGAACTCTGAAACAGGTGAGAGCGGGTGGGATAGTAGAAGACAGGTGAGAGTTGATGAGATGCTGTGAGCCAGGTGAGAGTGGGTGGGACTCTGTACAACAGGTGGGAGTGGGCGGGACTCCAAGACAGGCAAGGTTGGATGGGATGTTATCCGAAAAATGAGAGTGGGTGTGATTCTACAACAGGTGGGAATGGGCGGGACTCTGTATGGCAGGTGGGAATGGGTGGGACTTTGAAATGACAAGTGGGAATGAGTGGGACTTTGAAATGACAAGTGGGAATGGGCAGGACTCTGTATAACAGGTGCGAATGGGCGGGACTCTGTATGACAAGTGGGAATGGGTGGGACTTTGTATGACAAGTGGGAATGGGCAGGACTCTGTATAACAGGTGCGAATGGGCGGGACTCTGTATGGCAGGTGGGAATGGGTGGGACTTTGAAATGACAAGTGGGAATGGGCGGGACTCTGTACAACAGGTGCGAATGGGTGGGACGCTGTATGACAGGTGAGAATGGGCGGGACTCTGTATGGCAGGTGGGAATGGGAGGGACTTTGAAATGACAAGTGGGAATGGGCGGGACCCTGTATAACAGATCAGAATGGGCGGTACTCTGTACAACAGGTGCGAATGGGCGGGACTCTGTATGGCAGGTGGGAATGGGTGGGACTTTGAAATGACAAGTGGGAATGGGTGGGACTTTGAAATGACAAGTGGGAATGGGTGGGACTTTGTATGACAAGTCGGAATGGGCAGGACTCTGTACAACAGGTGCGAATGGGCGGGACTCTGTATGGCAGGTGGGAATGGGTGGGACTTTGAAATGACAAGTGGGAATGGGTGGGTCTCTGTATGGCAGGTGGGAATGGGCAGTCCTGTATTGGAGTCCCGCCCATTCCCACCTGACGTACAGAGTCCCGTCCATTCTCACCCATTCCCACCATGACAAGTGGGAATGGGCGGGACTCTGTGTTGCAGGTGGGAGTGGACGGAACTCCAAGATAGGCAAGATTGGGTGGGATGCTGTCTGAAAAATGAGAATGGGTGGAATTCTACAACAGGTGGGAATGGGCAGGACTCTGTACAACAGGTAGGAATGGGTGGGATTCCATATGACAGGTAAGACTGGGCGGGAAGCTGTCTAAAAGATTAGAATGGGAGTCTAAAGGTCCTTGCATACTGACTTCGAAAATTCTGTATGCGTTCTTTCATATTTGTCATCCTAAAAATTCAGATGCATATTACTTAATCCATGCGAAAAATTCGCAAAAAAAAAAAAATACAAAATGGAGTCCTCAAGCAGTGATGATTTTGTTGTCCTCTCTCTTCTTAAAAAGAAAAAAGAAAGAGGAAATATTGGGTCCATCCAATCCTGAGATAGAGAGGAAGAAGCGTTCCCCCTCCTTATTTAGGAGCAGAGGGATTATCCCGGGCCATTCAAAGTTTACTTCAGGATGTCAGTGGCTCAGTTTGATGCTTTGCTAGCGATACTAGAGCCACATATTAAAAAGAAGACCACCAATTCCCGTGAACTCAGTGTGCAAGGACCTATACAGTGCTTTGTGTTGCGAGACAAAGTGAATAAACTTGACAGTCGCCATTCTGGATTTTGGCCTTCGCTTGTACGGTGGCTCTGAATTGTTAAAAAACTCTCAAAATGCTTCTAATGGATGTGAAAAATGCAAAAAATTTAACCTGATTCAAATTTTTTTTTGACGGACAAAAGTTTCGAAGGCAGTATGTAAACGTGAGGTCGTATTCATTTTTTAATGTGCAAAAATTTTAATGTGCAAAGACCTTAAAACGGACAAGACTGGGTGGGATGAAAAATGAGAGGGTGGGATTCTATGACAGGTGGGAGTGGGCGGGACAGGTGGGAATGGGTGGGTCTAAGACAGACAAGTTTGGGTGGGATGCTGTCTGAAAAATGAGAGTGGGTGAGAGTCTATGACAGCTGGGATTGGGTGGGACTCTGTACGATGGGTTAGAGTGAGTGGACCACTACTTAAAAGGTGAGTGTGGGCAAAATTGAAAGCCAGGTGACACTGGCGGGATGCTCTTTGACAGGTAAGTTTGGCCAGGGCTCTGTATGACAAGTGGGAGTGGGCAGAACTGTCAGAAAAGGTGAGAGTGGGTGGGATGCGGGATGCTGTCTGACAGGTAAGAGTGGGCAGGACTCTGTCTAACAGGTGGGAGTAGATTTGATGCTGTTTGACAGGTAAGAATTGGCAGGGCTCTGTACTGAACGTGGGAGTGGGCAGAACACTGTCTGAAAGGTAAGAGTAAGCGGGACTCTGTACAACCGATGGGAGTGGGCAGGACTAAATGTGGGCTCAGCAATGCAATATGCAAAGGATACATAAACTTGCTATCAAATC
Organism: Tor tambroides; assembly: GCA_021397915.2. Classification (NCBI taxonomy): domain Eukaryota; kingdom Metazoa; phylum Chordata; class Actinopteri; order Cypriniformes; family Cyprinidae; genus Tor; species Tor tambroides. Next base: position 6,175 of record JAFVLL020024151.1, on the reverse strand, counting down.
TGACATGCTTTAACACATCTAAAAGGTTTCATCCACTTAGCAAAATAAATTGTAGGTATAAATGATAACTTTGGTCCATGTTTACCAAAAGTGATGCATGTTCTGTCTTACTAATACTTCCTTGTGTATGTGTGTGTGTAAAGGTGAGAATCCAGGGTCTCACTGGGAATATCCAGTTTGATCATTATGGACGCAGAGTCAACTACACCATGGACGTCTTTGAGCTAAAGAGTAACGGCCCCCGCAAGGTCAGACGCACAACACACTTTCATGCATTCAGACACACACAAGCATGCATTTATACAGATACGCACCGTAATTTTACCCAGATGCCCACATACACAGGATTGATCACCCCATCGTCTATCATCTGCAGATCGGTTACTGGAACGACTTGGATAAATTGGTTCTGGTCCAGAATGAGCTCTCCATGGGAAATGACTCCGCTATGGAGAACAGAACGGTTATCGTCACGACTATAATGGTAATGTACACGCAACCACCCACATCCGCAGACTTACACATGTAGCGCCATCTAGAGTGAGCAGGACACATTACATCAGTTAGACATACCTGAATAAAACTCACTTGCATTGCTCTGGACTGTATTGGTGAGAAAAACGAGGAAAGAAAGTGAGCCAGTGAAAGAGAGAGAGAGCTGACTGTGCATTAGTTCATTTATCATGTTAATGTCATCAGTTTAGCCATAGATAAAGGAACAGAGGGGTTATACTGAAGAAAAAAAAAGTTTACATATGCGTTTGAGGTTGATGTTAAAATTTCCCTTAAAAAATGCACCACAGTAACCATCGTTTCCAACAAATCACCATAGTTATAGCAGGGTGCTGTCCCACTCACTGACTCAATTTGATTTTGGTCAGGGGTGTCAAACCTACTGACTGTTTTTGCCAAAAAGTTGGAGGTCTGTCACACTCAGCGATTAATAGTGGATGAGATGACAGACTAAAAGACTGCCTGTGACATTTCCATCCCATTCTGTCACGAACTGCTGAAATAAGAACAGGAGCACCATGCAAGCAATTATAATAGGCTGAATTTGATTATACGAATGTACAGATACGCTTTATGACTTTGCATTCGCTGTCAGTTCTTTAGCCTGAGAACATTTACTTTTATATTAATGCATTTGGTAGGTGCTTCAATCCAAAGTCAATTACACTGCATTCATGCATTCCTTGGCAATGCAACCCATGACCTTGGCATCATGTTCTGCTATTTAAGCTACATGAATGCCATATTGCACACAGAAGAAGCTCAATGGTCACTGCTCAAAGGCCATGAGAGCCGCCCACTTACTGGCTCAGGCTTTTTCAAACTTGCTAAAAGTTGCATTTAAGTCAGGGGCATTAACAAGAGAGTTGAGTCACTATCTGACCTCTGATTCTACAACAGCTCACGGCCGAAAACCGATTTTGCAGGACATCAGGATTAAAGCCCTAAAAACTCAGAACCTTTTAGCAATTAAAATTAGACAAGCTCAAAGGGTTCATATTTTATAAAATATGCATCTGAAATTCTAATTAATCGAATGTTTTATTTAAAACATTTTTAATTTTGAAAATATCAACAATAATTCTAAAAAAAAACATTAAGGAAACTTGTTTCTGACAGAATAAAAAAATTAAAAAAGTCATTTTGACTTTTTATCTCACATTATTAGCCTTTTCTCGCAGTTCTGTGGTTATATCTCACTATTCTACAATTATATCTCGCAATTGTTTATATCTCGCAGTTCTGCATTTACTGTATATCTCGCAATTCTGTTTTCTGTATATCTTGCAATTCTTAGTTTTTATTATATATCTCGCAATTCTGCATTTATATCTCACAGATCTGCATTTATATCTCACAATTCTATGTTTATTTCTCACAATTCTGCATTTACTGTATATTTTGCAATTCTGCGTTTATATTTTGCAATTCTGCATTTATATCTCACAGTTTTGTGTTTCCAGTCTATCTTGCAATTATGAGTTTATATCTTGCAATTCTGTTTTCTGTATATCTTGCAATTCTGCGTTTATATCTCACAATTCTTAGTTTGTCTGTCGTGATTCTGCATTTATATCGTGTAATTCCACGTTTATATTATAATTCTACATTTATACCTCGCAGTTCTAGGTTTACTATACATCTTGCAGTTCTGCATTTATAAGTTTATATCTCTGACTTTGACTTTGTGATATTTATCCTGTGGCGGAAAGAAGCTTACATAGAACATAAGATATCAAATGAATGTTTTAATTTTAATTTTGAGCTGAATGATATGTATGAGAAGTGCTATAAAATAACACTGTTTTATTATTACATAAATATACACAATCTGTCCTTCAAACAATATTTAAAGTTTTTTTTAACTGCTTTCCATTTTTTTTTAACTGCTGCCCCAGTTTTACTGTAGTAACAATGGTATTTTGGTGGAAACTATGGTCAGTGTGGTAAATTCTGTAAGGGTTTAAACAGGGAAAAGAGCGATAGAAGATTATACCTTAGCAGGCTCCTCCTCTCTCTCTCTCTCCTTCTCTGTCTCTCTTTTCTTTTCTGCCGTGCGCTTTTTAAGGCGATGGAGAATTTTACCTCTGCAAGATCATCGTCGTTTCCATCACTGCTAAAGAATCCGCTGTTCAGACACTGAGCAGAGAGAAGAGGACGAGACAAGCGTGAGACACCAGAGAGAGTAATGATTCAGCTGTTTTCAGACCCTCTTCAGCTGGGACTGCAGCGTTAAACATTCACTAACATTCAGCCCACGTACTCCAGGTGCAATGCCAAGGGTGTAAAAAGCAGCTTCGTGGGTATTTCGATTTGTCTTCTTGTGATTGCTTGCCCTTGCTTTATGAATTACATAGTTGGCATTTAAAGGCATCATGAAATCCAAACAGACCAGACTATCGTAACAAATGTCCCTGCTCTCATGATGTTAATCTAAAAAAAAATGTGTTTTTATGATCTTTAAATTTAATAACTTTCTCTGCCTACACAACCACTTTTTTGCTAATATAAACAAGGTCACATGGGCATTTATACAGACCGATAATATCAAGGATAAAATCTTGATTATATAAATTCAAGCCCAACCATTCATTTCCCACATAACATTCAGTTTTACTCAGAGATATTAAAAATTACAAATGATTATATTGGTCATCAAGATTTGGTGAAAGTTGTATATATATATATATATATATATATATATATATATATATATTTTTTTTTTTTTTTTTAATGAATGCTATATATATATATATATATATATATATATATATATAATTCAAATTGGTAACATGTTAAACAAATATAATTAAAAATATATACCTTTTTAATAAATGTAATAACATGTTTAAGAAAAAATAAGCTGTTTTCATCAAATAAGCTGTTTTCACCTTTCATCAAATCCTGATGAATAAGATCAAGTCCTGTCAATTATTATTATTGTAATATTTTATATTACAGCAGGTAAATATATATATATATATATATATATATATATATAAATAATCAGTAACATGTTAAAAACAAAAGTAAATAAAAATATATACTTTTTTAAATTAAAGTTATTGAAATGCATGTTATTGAAAAAAAAAGTTTTTAATTGAAGAGTTTATTTGCAAAAACAGATAACTCCATTTTTTTAATTTTCAAAAATCATCTTTTTTATTATGTTATCATGTTTTTATTGTTTTATTTTGTTAGTTAGCTGTATTTTTTAGTTATTTTTAAACCTAGTCAAAATAACCCAACTGCAGTTTGACTGAGATTAATATATAATATATAATATTAATATATATATATATATATATATATATATATATATATATAATATATAACTTTCATCAAATCTCGATGACTAATAAAATCATTTGTAATTTTTTATAACTCTTCAATTCTTTCAGCAAAATGTAATAAGTTTATAGTCTGCTGATGTAACCATGGCCACATGGGTGGGATACAATTTATATTAACCAATAATATAAAAGCAAATGATTCAATTAAACACTGAAAGATAAAATCAAATCACAATCTACATTTATAATGTTCACTCTGTAACTCAGAGCTTTATGGCACAGTCTTGTAACATCAGATTATTGTGTTGCTTTTAAATGTCCAGAAAAACATCAGATGATTGTGTTTCTTGAAGGTGTGATTACCTCAGATGCTGTCTTTCATGTTTATAGAGAATGATCTCCTTGATTTATGTGACAATGAAATGACCCACTAACAAGAATGTTGCCCTGAAACTATGAAGTGCAGGCATGATTGTATATTCATCATACATCACTCAAAACTGAATTGAGATCACATTATAATGTCCAGTTCAATGCCTGAATCCTGTTTGATTCAGAATTGGCCTCTCTTTGTGACACACCTTGCAGCATCTCCATACCAAACACAGCATACAGGAAGCAGCTCGTGTCGGTCGTCACGGTGACAGTTTAGCAAAATAGTTTTATTTATGCCCAGATACGGCGAGTCACGGCCTTAACATGGAATATAAAAGCCTGGTCTCTCGTTTCTGATGTGGATTTCATCCTTGGTTACACACACAGTGGCTGCTGAAGAGAGAGAGAGAGAGGGAGAGTGTGTGTGTGTGTGTGTGTGTGTGTGTGTGTGTGTGTGTGTGTGTGTGCGTGTGTGCGTGTGTGCATGTGTGCGCGTGTGTGCTGTTGCACTGTGTTTTATTTGCACCTGAAAAAGTCAATATGAATTAAAAACTTACCCTGTTTATTTTCTTAATATACATTCATATAGCAAAATATAATAACTTTCTTCAACCATTAAAAGCAATAGTCCAGGTTATTAAAACTTAGGAACTGTTTGTTTTAAAATGAAAAAGCAATCATTATTTACTCACCCTCATATCACTGCAAACTGTATGATTTTCTTTCTTCTGTGGAAGCCAAAAAAAAAGAAAAGAAAAGATATTTAGCATCTATATGCATACAACAAAAGTCATTTTTGGAGGTCTATTTTATGATCTACATCTATAAACAGTAATGTATAATGTGTTATAGTTTCAAAATAATAGATTAGTTTCAAATTTCATCATTTATTTGTAGTGCTGCCCATTTTCCTTCTATTCTTCATTGGTACTACATTTATTTATTTACTACTAAATATAATTTAAAAAATTACTCGTTAAATATACTTTAAATTTAAATTATATATATATATATATATATATATATATTTAATTTAAATAATATAATTTAAATAACATTAAATAATTTATTTAAAAAATACAAGTAATTTTAGTCTAAATACTTTTTGTTCTATAAATATGGTTTGTTTAAAAATAAATTACAAGTATATTTACTGAATGAAAAGTATATTTATTCTAAACACATTTTGTACACTTATACATAATGAGGGACGAAAAGGAATTATTTAATAAATTAAATCATAAAAATTAAAATTAAATCATTTTAAAAATAAAAAACAAAATCCAAATAAAACACCTACTAAAAAAGATTAAATATTTGATTTCTTTACCTGTACGCCATGAGAAAAGAACCAAATACAAGTAAATTTACTCTAAACGCTTTTTGTTCTGTAAATATACTTGTAATTCATTTAATCAAATGAATACATTTTTTTCATTAATTAAACTGTTTATATATTTACTAGTAAAAATTTAAATATTTACTGAATGAAAAACATTTCACTTTGTACAAAAAAGGGACTAAAAGGAATTATTTCCTAAATGAAATCATAAAAGTTTAGATTTAAAATAATTTGTAAAAAATCTAAATAAATGTAATAACACTAACAGCAGAGAGCCGTGAACCTGCAAATGTGCTGTTAAATTATTGAAATAATTTTAAATCTCAGAGGGAAGTACATATGTTACCCTGGACGACAAAACCAGTCTTAAGTGTCAATTTTTCGAAATTGAGATTTATACATCATCTGAAAGCTGATAAATAAGCTTTTCATTGATGTATGGTTTGTTATGATCGGACAATATTTGGCCGAGATACAACTATTTGAAAATCTGGAATCTGAGGGTGCAAAAAAATCTAAATATTGAGAAAATCACCTTTAAAGTTGTCCAAATGAAGTTTTAGCAATGCATATTACTAATCAAAAATGAAGTTTTGATACATTTATGGTAAGAAATTTACAAAATATCTTCATGGAACATGATCTTTACTTA
>JAFVLL020024150.1:51044-98857 GCA_021397915.2 Tor tambroides | reverse complement strand
CAGCTGAAAACCAGCACTGACCAGATAATAATCAGCTGCGACCAATAACTGTTTTGGCCAGCTAATGACTGGCTTGGTCCAACTAATAACCAGTTGCCATTTAATGACCAGCTTGGCCAGCTAATGAGTGGCTTGATTCAACTAATAACCAGCTTCAACCAGCTTGGCCAGGTAATGACCAAATTGAACCAGCTGAAAACCAGCACTGACCAGATAATAATCAGCTGCGACCAATAACTGTTTTGGCCAGCTAATGACTGGCTTGGTCCAACTAATAACCAGTTTAGACTGGCTAATAACCATCTTCACCAGCTATTAACATGCTTGATCCAGCTTATAACCAGCTTAAACTGGCTAATAACCATCTTGGCCACCTAACAGCCTGACTGAACCACTTAAAAACCAGCAGTGACCAGTTAATAACCAGCTTGGACCAATATAACCATCTTGGCCAGCTAATGAGTAGCTTGATCCAACTAACAACCAGTTTAGACCTGCTAATAGCCATCTTCACCAGCTATTAACTTGCTTTATCCAGCTTATAACCAGCTTAAACCAGTTAATAACCATCTTGGCCACCTAACAGCCTTTTTGAACCAGTTAAAAACCAGCAGTGACCAGTTAGTAACCAGCTTGGACCAATAACCATCTTGGCCAGCTAATGACTGGCTTGATCCAACTAACAACCAGTTTAGACCTGCTAATAACCATTTTGGCTAGTTAATAACCTGCTTGGACAAGCTAATTACCATCTTCACCAGCTATTGACAGGCTTGACCCATCTTCTAACCAGCTTGGACTAGCTAATAACCATCTTGGCCAGGTAACGACCATATTGAACCAGTTAAAAACAGCCTTGACCAGCTAATAATCTGCCTGGACCATTTAATGACCAGTCTGACCAGTTTGTCCAGCTAATGACCAGCCTGATTCAACTAATAACCAATTTAGACCTGCTAATAACTATCTGGCTAACTAATTACCTGCTTGGACAAGCCATTAACCATCTTTGCCAGCTATTGAAATGCTTGATCCAGCAAATAACTAGTTTGGACCAACTAATAACTATCTTGGCCAGATAATGACCAGACTGAACAACCAATTAGTCTTCTTGGACCAGCTTGTCCAGCTAATGACTGGCTTGTTCCAGCTAATAACCATCTTGGCAAGGTAATGGCCAGATTGAACCAGCTAAAAACCAGCAGTGACCAGCTAATAACCAGCTTGGGCTAATGACCATCTTGGCTAGCTAATGACTGGCTTGAGCCATCTAATAACCCGTTTAGACCTGCTAATAACCATTTTGGCTAGCTAATAAACTGCTTGAACAAGCCAAAAAACAAATGCTTGATTTAGGTAGTAACTAGTTTTGACTTTTTTAATAATCATCTTGGCCAGCTAATGACTGGCTTGTTCCAGCTAATAACCACCTTGGCCAGCTAACAGCCAGATTAACCCAGTTAAAAACCAGCAGTGACCTGTTAGTAACCAGCTTGGACCAGTAACCATCTTGGCCAGCTTATGACTGGCTTGATCCAACCAGTTTAGACATGCTAATAACCATTTTAACCAGTTAATAACCTGCTTGGACAAGCTAATGACTATCTTCACCAGCTATTGACAGGCTTGACTCAGCGAAAAACCTAATAAGCCAAAAACCAAATGCTTGATCTAGCTAATAACTAGTTTTGACTATCTAATAACCATCTTGGCCAGCTAATGGCCAGATTGAACAAGAGATAATCTTCTTGGACCAGTTTGTCCAGCAAATTACCATCTTGTTCCAGCTAATAACCAGCTAGGCCAGCTATTAATCTTGCTACCATGTTTTGTGCTGTCCAAAACACAGCTGCCAGTTTAAGCTGGATTTGTCCGGCAGGTTTATAAAAAATATTTACCACACACCTCTGATGGTGACATTTATCCCACCTGACATATTCTTATCTCAGCATTTACTTGTATTTTATGTTAAGGAATCGAAAATGTTAGGGATTTTCATGCTGTGTGTCAGTTGAAGATAGATGATGGGGGAAATATATTTTGATAAAATGTTTCCTGTATAAGACAAGAAGCATTTACTCTTCTGTCTCTTTTCCGTTTTCACATAATCATTCTTATTCACTTTTTTCCATTTCCTCCTTATATCTTCTATCAGAAGTAGCAATAGATCAGTCCTTGTCAGTGGTGAAGGATGATAGTGTCAGCCTATCTGAGCAGATCACAGGGGTGGTCCGTCAGCCAGCCTTCATTGCCGGGATTGGTGTATCATCCTGGATGGTTCTAATGGGTTTCAGCACCTGGATCTACTGCAGACACAGGAGGAGGAAAGAACTTGGACACTATACTACTTCCTTTGCTTATACGCCCGCAGGTAACCTTCTGTACCATACTAGCACAAAACTTACAATGTGTGTCTCCAAATCATGTTCTCAAAGGAGCTTTTGAGATGATTTCTTTCTCATATTTTTTTTCCTTAGTTGCACTCTCTCGAGGTGATGGGTCGGATCTTATAAATGAAAGGTCTGTATCATGGGACACTTTAAATTTACTCACAGTAGAGCATGGAAAGTGGTCTGGAAAAAATAAATAAAAAATTAACATTAAAATGAGCATTATTAATTAATTCAACTCAAAAAATAAAAATATAGTATTATCCCTTATAACATTTTTTATATTTAAAGTAAAATAATTTAATTTAAATGATTTAATCTCCTTTACAGGCCATGTTTGCTGGAGTCACACTTGGGTAACTACCCTTGGGTGGCTGACTCGTGGCCTACCAGCAACTTCTCTCGAAATGGAAAAGACTCGGTCAACTGCTGTGCAGGCAGACTTGATTCCACAGATCAATACTACAACAGTAAGATCTCTGTCATGGGCGTTCCCCTACATTATGATACTGTCACACTTACAAATCAAATCTCCTATAACTCATTAATCTGTTTTGCAGCTTCAGGATTATCAAATTATCTGAGCCAGAATGGGAAGTACAGCCCGGCCTCTAATGAAGGCGCCATATACTGTACCATCAACCCAGCCGATGCAGATGGGCATGACGTGTGCAGCCTGTACTCCCAGGGTCCAGACCCGTACACCAGCACTCCAGTCCTCTCCAAAACTGACCTCTACAGCATGGAGCAGGACCTGGATCAGTGGAGCCTTCAGTCCAGCCACAGTGGAGCAGAATATGCAAAACTTCAGTACCCAAGAGGCGAAAATGGTAGGAGTGACATTGGTTTCAGTCACGAGGGTTAAGGGATTGGTCCTTTAGGTATTAGGCAGGAATTATGCAGACAGATTGGATCAACAAGTGCTGCAACAAATGCTGATGTCAATTTTATGCAGATGACCTTGAGTTTAGCCTTGTGACTGTTTCATGCTGTTTTACAGCCAAACTGATGAAGCAGAAGTCTCTAGGACAAACCTCTTCACCAACTTGGTCTGATGTGATGTTCCTACATTCAGCACAAAACAAGGAGGTTCAAAACACAGACAAAAGACACAGGTAATAACCATACCAAAGCAAGACTTTGGCATATGTCCAGATAAACATGGTAGTTTATGGTTAATGTACAATAAAACACAATGTGATCATGATGCATAATCAAAAAGCCATGGTAGCATGTCATTGAAATACATCGAAATGGTTCATAGCTGAAAAACATGGTATTACTATGTTGCATGTCCAAAACCATGGTGCCATGTCATAAAATCATTGTGAAACAATGGTGCATGTCCAAAAACTGTGGTACAGTAAAAAAAAAAAAATAAATAACATGACAATACTATGGTAAATGTCCACAAACCATGGTACCATGTCAAATGACCATGGTACTTGTTCAAATATGCTCTTGATACCATGTCTAACAACATCATAATACTATGTTACATATGGTATCTAAAAATCGCATGTATAAAACCATTATACTACATCATAAAACCATTGTAATACCATGCTGCATGTCTAAAAATGGGTATAATTAAAAAACATGCTAATTCAATGGTAAATGTCAAATAACCATGTTACCATGTTAAAATACCATGGTAATATGATAGTACATATACGAAAACCTTGGTATCATGTCAAAAGAACATGGTACTTGTTCAAAAACCATGGAGTATGTCCAAAAACTGTGGTACAATTAAAAAAACATGACAATACCATAGTAAATGTCCATGGGCCATGGGACCATGTTAAAATATCATGTTAATACAATGGTAAATGTCCAACAACCATTGTACTATATCAGAAGACCATGGTACTTGTTCAAAAACCAATGTTAATACTATGGTGTCCAAAAATGTGCCATTTGTACAGTATGTCCAAAAATTATGATACCATGTGATAAAACCATTGTAATACTATAGAGGATGTCTAAAAATTGTGGTACAATTAAAATCATGCTGATACCATGGTAAATGTCCATGGACCATGGTACCATTGTAAAATATCATGTTTATACAATGGTAAATGTCCATGGACCATGGTACCATTTTAAAATATCATGTTAATACCATGGTAAATGTCCAACAACCTTTGTACCGTATCAGAAGACCATGGTACTTGTTCGAAAAGCCATGATAATACCATGGTGCATGTCCAAAAATTGTGGCATGGTTAAAAAAACACATGCTGATTCCATGGTAAATGTCAAATGTCCATGGTACTTGTTCAAAAAGCCACGTTAATACCATGGTGCACGTCCAAAATCTGTGGTACAATTAAAAAAACAAAAAAACAAGCTAATACTATGGTAAATGTCCATGAACCATGGTTCCATGTTAAAATATAATGTTAATACCATGGTAAATGTACAACAACCATTGTACCATATCAGAAGACCATGGTACTTGTTCGAAAAGCCATGATAATACCATGATGCATCGCCAAAAACTGTGGTACAATAAAAAACATGCTAATTCCATGGTAAATGTCAAATAACCATGGTATCATGTTAAAATACCATGGTAATATCATGATAGTATGTTAAAAGACCATGTTAATATGATGGTACATGTCCAAAATCAAATAATACGACCATAGTACAAGTCCAAAATCTGTGGTAATACCATGTTACTTTTTGATATTTTGTGTTAGAGTCTGTCAGCCTATTTCCAGAAGATTTCATAAACTTATAAACCTGCTTTTCAGTAGCTGTCATCCATCTTTTTTTCTTTCAAGTTCAGACACTTCTGGATATAATTCTCCTTCTCAGAAAAGTGACCCAATATGGAACCTGTGCAACATGGTAAAATGTAGTCTGGGCGATAAATGGAGGTCTTATCTAAACGTATTTGATGTTTCAGCTCAAAGTGACAGGGGCTAATGATGTTAGCGCTTAGAGCCAAGCCGTCCTGGCTGTTTGAGACGGGGCCGAGAGGCAGGTTGCCAGATGCGGCTTCTCAGGATGAACCTGTAAGAATAGCCACAGGTTGGAATGAAGCGGAACCACACACATCAACCTTTGTCCTCAATGCTTTCTTCCTTTCACATCATATTTTTATCATCACCCTCCATGGATGAAACGGCTTTGACAAATTTTTGATAAGCTTTTTTTACAATGCTGTCTTTTGTACCCACATTGGATTCTCTTTTATATTATTTTTTTTACTTTTTTCAAAGGACCACAGTCTGGTTTTATTTACCACCGTCTTTTATCGTGTAATGAAATCGCTGCTAGATGCATCAGGGGTACAGAGTCTTTTGATATGTGTTCTTTTTGTGTGCTTGTATGAAGTTATTTTTTCTTGCTTTGTTTTAAACCTAGTCTGTGTTTTAGTAGTGTACCGATACATTTAGGTTTAACTGGAATCCTAATCTGTTTACGTCTCAATAGCCCTGAGGAGGATGAAGAGTGGTGTCCTCCTCTGCCTGAGAGATCTTATCTGATTGAGGGTCTGGAGGACGCAGCCACTCTGCCTTTGAGAGGAGAGGAAACCAACAGGGCCACGACCTACAGCCTGCAGTCCACAGCAACTCTCACACCCTCCCCCAGCGAGGAGCAGTATCCGCCGAACCTGCACCATCCAGACCTGCTGCCACGGTAAAAACACACACACGCATCAGGGCTTAACATTAAAGGAATAGTTCACCTTCACATCATGTCAGTTGAAGAAATGAAGAATATCCTGGCTGCAATCCTAGAAAAAATGCACCCCAAAAGTAAAATAAAATTGCTCAGATGACTTGTGGAGTACATAACATGTCTTCTAAAGTGATATGACAGTGTTTTTGTGTGCAGAACAAACTGAAATTTTAGTTGTTATTTAAGTTGCTCAACAATATTTAATTCAGAATGAATAAATGAATAAATACAATTTTAAAATAATATGGGTTAAAAAATGGTAAAACTCCTAAATATGGCCATTTTTATGCAAATAAGTGTTTTTGTAAATATGCATTTGTGCAAAAACAATACCTAAAATATTATTATATATAATTTAGATTATATATATATATATATATATATATACTATTTACAATTGTTATATGTTTTGTGTGGAACAAACTGAAATTTAAGTTAAGTTGCCTAACCATATTTGATTTGACAACTCAATATAATAAATGAATAATAATAAATAAATAAATGAGATTTCTGAAGAATCATGTGACACTAAAGACTGAATTAATTGCTCCTGAAAATCCAGCTTTGCCATCAATAGAATAAATTAAATTTCAAAATATATTAAAACAGAAAACAGTTGAAAAAAATGGTAATAATATTTTACTTTATTACTATGTTTACTATGTTTTTGTTTAAATAAATGCAGCCTTGATGTCCATAAGATACTTGAATGTCCAAAAATTGTGGTACAATTAAAAAAAAAAAACATGCTAATACCATTGTAAATGTCCATGGACCGTGGTTAAATATCATGTTAATACCATGGTAAATGTCCAACAACCATTGTACCATGTCAGAAGACCATGGTACTTGTTCAAAAAGCCATGTTAATACTATGGTGCATGTCCAAAAACTGTGGTAAAATAATAATTTTAAAAAACATGCTAATTCCATAGTAAATTTCAAATAACCATGGTACCATGTTAAAGTACCATGGTAATATCATGGTTCCATGCTGAAAGACCATGATGTTTGTTCAAAAACCCATGTTAATATAACATTTAAGATTAAAAAATTTTCTTGAGCATCAAATCAGCATATTATAATGATTTCCGAAGTATCATGTAACACTAAAGACTGAATTAATGGCTCCTGAAAATTCAGCTTTGCCATCAAAAGAATAAATAAAATTTCAAAATATATTAAAACAGAAAATGGTTGTAAAAATGGTAATAATATATTACTGTTTTATTATATTTTTGTTTAAATAAATGCAGCCTTGATGACCATAAGATACATCTTTGAAAAACTGTTAATAAAAAATGTTGAACATAGTGTATACAGTATATGTATATCTATCTCTATTTATATTCTATCTTTTCATTTCTTTTTAATATCTTTGTTTAACTGATTTTACAACAGCTTTAGAATCTGACATGGCATAAAAGAAAAAAACTAACAAAAAACTAAATTCTCATGTGTCTATTCAACAGGAAAACACAGTGTGCACACAATACACAGTTTGCTCTTTCCAACCCAAAGCCGTTAACCAAGACAGAGTCTCTTAATGGCAGCATTCCCAACCACAGCGGCCCTTGGAGAGACATTGCTGAAATGGAGGAACTGTTTTCCAACAACACAGGCACAAGTAGGCCCTTCACCGCTGGAAAAATAACTGTTTTTATTACATTGCTGATGATTATGTATGGAGTACATAATCTTTGTTTACTTCAATCTGCACTGCTATTAGGAGAATATACATCTTTCACATCCTCAATTCAGAAGCCCAGGCCTAAGAAGAAATCTCAAAAGGATGCCCTTGCGAGACGTAAAGTGTTGAAACCAGGGAGTAAGTACCCACATAGTTCATAAATTATTGATTGAAGTAATTAAAGCAGTTGTTCTTCTGTAATAATGGAGTGTATTATAGATGATCGTTCACACTTTTGGTTTGTGCGTGTCTGCAGACCTGCCTCCTCCACCTGAGCCCCCTCCTGTAACAGAGGACCCACTCAAGCACCTGACAGAAACACTGGACAACGGCGGGAGCAGGACGCCCCCACAGCACGGAGAGAGAAGATCAGACCGCAGAACAGCTGCACAGTGGAGCACAGAAGGTCAGACTTTTGGAAAAACAAAAAAACATTTAGTTAAAAGTGATTGCAAGAATCACTATAACTACTAAAAATCAGCCACAAAACATGCAATAAAATATGGCATGTCATTCTTAAGATAAGCAAAAAAATGGCCAGTTTTATGTAAATATGAACCATTTAAAAAATGTATTTGTATAAAACAGTACTTAGTATATATAGCGAGAGATAATGAAATCAAAATCTGAATGTGTTGTCTAAATTATCTAATATATATGTAAATCTAAATGCAAATGTTAAATCTTAAATAGAAAAAAATAAATAGAAATGTTACATGTATATCTAAAATATAAATGTTAATTGAATTTTTAAAAAATAAATCGGGTTACAAAAATGGTACAACTGCTAAATATAGACAATACCTAAAACATTTAGATTATATCATTTTTGTATCTAAATCTTCTATTTAAATCTAAATGTTAAATCTTAAATATACAAATAAATCTAAATATTGTACATAAAATCTAAACATTTATGTTAAATCTAATTGTAAATCTAAAACATACATGTTAAATATAATATTAAATAGAAATAAATGTTAAAGTGTTATAAATAAAATAAAATACATAACTGTAACTATATATCAGTGTGGTAAATTATGCGGGACAATTTTTTAAATTAAACCGGCTGCGAAAAATATGGCTGGTTTTATGCAGTTTTTAAACAATTATGCATTTGTGTAAAAACAATACCTGAAACATTTAGATTTAGGTTTGATATTTTGATACTAAATCTTTTTTCGTCTTACTAAATCTTAACGCATATATGTCACTTTTCATGACGTAGGTTCAACTTCGCTTTTTGAACCAGAAGAACGAAATTGCTCCAAAAAATGAAAAAATAACCAATTTAATAATGAGTGCCATTATTGTTTTCACTGATGTGCAACCTGTTCATATATGTTAACATCTCAAAAAATGTGTTTTAGGGTTTCATGACACTTTAAATGTAAATGTAAATCTTAAGTATAAAAAAACAAATATAAATGTTAGATATAAAATATAAATATACATTCTAAGTGTTACAATGTTTGTATATTTTATATTATTCATATAATAAATGTTTTAAATAAATCTTAAATATAAATCTAGATACTGACATTTCTATAATTACATAATTATTAATTATATAATTATATGTTTCACTGTACAGATGAAGATTTAATCCAGTATTTCAAAGCAAACCTGCTGTCCAGCGGTCAGATGTCCAGCCACTGTTCCCTCTCCAGAAGCTCTGCCTCTCAATCCTCCGCAACCTCGCGTTCCTTGGGGGCAGGAAGGAGGAGAAATGAGGTTAGATGAGTTTGTGTGGGACTGTGTATCTCGTCTGGTTGCACATGGTCTGAATAAGTTCATTAGTCACTCGCCACGCGTGGGGCCTTGGAGCATTGCAGTAAATTAACAATCGATAAGCTCCAGGACACTGAGCGTGCAGAGCTGGAAGCACACTAAATGAATCAGGCAAATGATTACATTTCCACTTTTTTAAAGAACTGTGTTGTTTCATGTGGTCTCCATGGTATTGATATTCCGATGAATATTAAAAATACCACTAATATGTTTGTTGGTTAGAGCTAGGTAAAATATTACTGCATGTGCCAGAACCAGATTGCTTGGCAACAAAATGATGATTTTATGTAATTTTGGGCTTGTTTATTTTCAGAACATGATATGAGGAGAGGAAGTTGTCTTGTCGTTCACAACTCTACATGCAACATACGCCATGCAGTGTATATGCCTCGACGCTCTGGTCTTTCACCTCTGTTTTTTTGTTCGTCATTTTTGTCTAGGGAAGTTTTTTAAATGATCCATTGTTGTCCTACCTCTGTATGTATATATTTTTACAATGTTTTTGTGTGAGGAAAAAGGCATGCCGGAAGGTGTGCCATTTTCTTATTTATTATTATTTATTGTATTTATTAGTTTAAAAAGAAAATCAAATGTTTAAAAAAATGTCAGAAAATTTTATATGAACATGATGTTTGAATGTATCTGGCGCATACATGTACGCCTCAATGTCTACATGTAATGAAAAGGTGTTTCAACATTTTTGTGAAAAATATAGCAGATATTATCAGGCACAGTTTATGTGAACAAACCATCCAATGATACATTAGTAAGCCTATAGAATACCAAATGTTTCTTGTTGTAAATCCTCACTATGACTGTCTCCTTACTATCCTGTGCTCACTGAAAGATTTTTCTTTTTTCTCCTGGAGAAAGATTCACACCGTGTCAGACTGTTTTCCACTAATACAACAATAATATGCAGTTTTACATGTTCGGGTTGCATTCAATACACAATAAAACTCATGTTCTAAGACTTGTTTTACAGTACTGTTACTGATATGGATTTCTTCTTGTATTATTTTGTCAATAACTGTGCACTTGTGTATGGAATTCATGAAAATGCATCATGTAAATCTCATTAGTGTCCATGTAGAAACCAAAACTCAACAGCAATCCAAGATTGTGAGTTTCACGGTGATTAATACTGAAATATCGTAAACTCGCCATTTCATATCGGATTAAAGTCTAAGTTTTAACCATGCGAATTCGCTGCATTTACCAATAAAACCTGCTTGTTTTCAAAGTGAAGTAATCAGTTAGTCAGGTAGTCTTTTTGAGCGAGTCATGAATCTTTTTTTCAACCAGTTTGTTCAAAAGCACCGATTTATTCATAAACGAAACGTGACCGTTTTCCTAAGCGAGTCATTCAGTCGTTCTTTCATGCCATTCATTGAAAGATATGGTAAAATAGTACGATGCTGTTCCGAATGCAGCGAATCTTTATGAACGAGTTATAGAATCATAACTCACACAGTGATTCATTCTGGAACGAAAAACCGTAGGTTTTCCTCAGAGACAAACAATATTGTGTCTAAAAGGTAAGTTGCTTCTTGAACTGGATAAACAACAACACTCTTGCTCGTATGATACCACTTAATTATCTTCATTTATCTCTCATTAAATCTAAATGGACTAATACTTACAGCCCAGTGCAGAGAGCCTCACCTGACCATCTGAAATTACTATTTACAAACGCCTACATCTTTTATTTATATGCAAATTCTACAAGCCACTGATTGAATTCCCTCTCCTCATAAATTGAATTTACCCCCTGAAATGGCTTAACTGCAGCAGAAATAATTTAAACCCTGAACGACTGTTATTTTGGTGTTGCAGTTGCCAAAATGTAGCTTTAAGGACAAAACACATTTGCGTCTAAACAGCATCAGTGCAAGAGCATCAACACAGCTGTCCAAAGCAGAAATGTGCATTTTCAGTCGCTTAGAAACAAGCGCAGAAATAGATGACATTTCTAATGAATACACCAGTCTGTTTTGAGCACATTAACTATGGCCTAGTTAAAGTAAGGTGCTTCAAGTCAGCCACAAAGATGTGAACCAGAGGTGTGTCTCACCTGAGACCTTCTTCTCTGGGGATCATTTTGAAATTTTAACAAACACTTTCTGACCTTTGCAAGTTTCTGTATGCCTCTGAATATGACCCCACTCACCTCTTGCCGTCTAGTCACATTTGAAATCACACAAAGTAGGCAGCAAACAGGCACAGGCTTAATTAACTCACATGTGGTGTATTTAAAACCCTGTGGGCCCCTCTGGGTTTAAACGAGAAAGGAACATTTGAAAATGTATGCTAGTGTGGAGGGGCTGTTGCTGGGATACGTGTGGGTAATGCTGGGTATTTCAGTTAAATATGGGTCAGTCCTGTCCCCACACTCATTTCATATGGTGTCATGTGTGTTAAGAGAGATTTTTGATGATATCTCAAACCACATCCCAGTTGGATCTTCAGGACGGCAGATGTTTAAAACCTCTGCATTGATTGGTGGGGAGTAAAGCTCCATTAATACAGCACTCGGGATTGATGAAGGTAGTCTATGGATTATTACAAGCAACTTTGTTGGATGAGTTTTTTGTTCAGATTGTATAGCAACCACATTCCACTTTTGAGTGTTTGTGGAAGAGACTTAAAATAGAGGTTGTTGTTTAATTTTTCTAAATAAATAGCCATTTTAATTTACTTTTTTAAATTTGATTATCATTATACTATATTGTCATGGTTCATGGAGGCATCATGTACTGTTAGAGTCTTCTGTGCCATATTATCAATACTTGTTGAGCATGTTAGCAATTTTCAGGATGTATGGAAGCCCATTTCCGCCAAGAAGTAAAAAAATAAAAAAGGTAATTGTGAATATTTATCTGAAAATTCTGAGAAAAAAAATCTAAATAGCAAGATTTCAACTCAGAATTGCGATATTAAAAAAAACTGAGAAGAATTCTGACTTTTTTCTCGAAATTCCCAATTTTCTTCTTAGAAATTCGAGTTTATATCTCTCAATTTTGTGGGAAAAAAAGTCATTATTTTTGTTTTCTTTTCACACAAAAAGTATTAGCTTTGTAAAATTACAATTGAACCACTGATCTCACATGAACTATTTTAATGATGTCCTTACTACCTTTCTGGGCCTTGAACATTTCACTTGCATTGCTGTCTATGGAGGGTCAGAGAGCTCTCGGATTTCATCAAAAATATATTCATTTGTGCTCCGAAGATGAACGAAGGTCTTATTGGTTTGGAACGACATGAAGGTGAGTAATTAATGACAGAATTTTCATTTTTGGGTGAACTATCCCTTTAAGTACTTAAAAAACTAAGCACTTTTGTATTTTTACTCCAGTGTAGTTTAAAACGAGTATGGGACTATTACCAGCCTGATATTTCATGAGAGCCTCTGTACTTTACTTGATTTGTGTACTTCGTCCACAGTGTTTATGAGTGCAGTGGATTAGGGTTTTATACTGTAATTTTCAATCCACATTGACAAACTGAACCGGAGAGGGGCTGGTTGGCTCTAACTGTGAGTGATTTTCTATTTCAATTAATGTGGATTAACTGAGCTCCTGCAAGGCCTGTGCTGGATCATTGTCTAATGAGGAGAAATGACTGACAGAATGCATTATTTCACACATTTGTAAGAATGGGAAAATGTCCTCTAGAATGTGTAATGAACTTGCATCACTATAGTAGATGCAAATGACTGTTACTTTTGATTTTCATTAAAATGCGAATCTGAAAATACAGTTCCGATCACAGGCAGGAGTAACATTTAATAATTTTACAATTCTGGCTCTGAATTGGCTAGTCAGTAATGATAGACATGTAAAATCTGTTCTTGATTATGCTGAAAGCGGAAAGTTTGAATATGCTCGAATATGATGGAATTCAACACCATTTTAATATTTTTATGCATACAGACTCATTAATATTGTTTGAAAGAATTACAATAAGCATGATATAGCATTTATAATGTTTGTTTTATGTAAATAATTTATATTTATATGTAAAATATTTTAAAATGTTTTAAAATAATTATTTATAATAATTTTATTTAATAATTTATAAATTATATTATCATTATACTAAAAAAATTATTAAAGGATTATCTTTAAATTATTATCTGTTAATGTACTGTTAAAACTAAAGAGAAGAGCTTCAGTTAATTGAGATATAGTGCTTTTAACAGTACTTTTTTTTTCTTTTTTTTTTTTTTACGAGAGCACAAACTTGCACAAACTTTATTTACAAGAGCACAAACTTTCCCCGAAAACTCAAAAACCCCTAACAATGTGGAACAGCGATTAAAAAGAAACCATGAGAATCTGTCTTCACCTAGTGGTAGATCAATGGTTTTGCACCCTACATATGGCATGGATATGACTGGTCAAGATCAGAGTTGAGTAAGTTCAAATCAGATGGTCAGGAGGACACAGCAACAAGTCTCACACTCCAGACCTCAATGTCTGTTATAATGAATAGTCATGATAATCGTGACTGCAAAATAGAGAGGTTGAAAAAAACATGAGCAGCACTAAAAAAACATAGCAAACCAGCTCTATCCTGTTTACCTGGTTCAAGCTGGCTAAGATGTTGTTAGACAGTTGTTAGCATGGCCAAAATCTCTCTAAAACCTGCAAACATCACATCCTGACCTGGCTGGGAGACCAGAAAAACAATTCAGGCTGTTTTTTTAAAAGGTATATTTCAGAAGTCTTGTAAAAGTGAGGCCTTGTTCCTTATCAGCACTACTTGCGTATTCAGTGTTTGAGCTCATTTTTGCACTCTTGAAAAAGCACTGGGAGAAGATAGGAAACTCAATTGCTTGAAGCCATTGTTTCAGCTGTAAAATGGATTTAGACGAGCACAAATCTAATTAGCCAATTAGCTAGCCAGCAGCACAGATCCACAGTGACGTTTAGCCTAATGAATCCGCCATACTGCGTTGTTTGCCACGGTTCCCTCAGCACTCTGAAATGAACCGTGTGTCCCAAAATGAGCTTTCAGCACCTCAGAAGCAATTCAGACAGACACAGGAGGATTACAGAGACTGTGATCATTTAGCCATTGTTGCGTCATTCCAAAATCAACGCCTGTGACGCAAAGGATGACGTCATGATGCATTACTTGCTATGCTGAGGGCATCTGCCTTGTACAATTTCCCCTGGGAACAGAGAAAATGAAGCTTGTATAATTGAGGAGTGAGTTAATACTGCATCACAAACTCTTCAATTATACAAGCTCAGTTTTCTTTCTTGAACCCCATGAATCTAGTTTCTGTGTCCTCAAATCTTTAATTAAAAAGCCTTTTTTCTGCCATTTCTTTTAAGCTGTAATTGTTTAGTTTGTGTAGTTGTTTTTATTTGCTTATTATAACTAGTCATAGTCAAAAAAACTTATTTTTTTCAACTTTTTAACAAAGCATATACTTTGTTAACATGAGGTATAGGAAATTTTGTTTTCCTTTTATGATTTTGTTACACAGAGCAAAACAAAAAAGAAAAAGCAATATACAATACCATTGCATAGGACCTTAATACACAAAAAGGAGACAAAAATAAACTTAATACGACATAATATAAATTTAGTATTTACAGCAAGTAGGCCTAATAACCATCCTGTCCATTTAAAGCCAAATATTGTGTATAAAAAGGATTCATATACCCAAAGTCATTACCTCCACTCATTTATTATAATTTGTATTAATTAATATATCAATTAAACATAAATTATATATATAGGCAATTATTAATTAATTAATTTGTTCAAATATAATAACTATGTCTCATTTACATAAAATGCGTTGTTGAGTTTAATTCGACACAGTGTTAATTTATAACATTACATCAGTTACACATGCTCTGCTTTTGTGGGACGAAAATGACATAATGCTAATTGTTCGTGAAACAGAGCAGAATGCAAAAAAGCAAGTATACTTTGGGGTGCTCGTGTGCATGCGCATATTTACATAGAAAAAAAATGAAACAGTGGAATGCCAAAATAGGTTTTGTGCAAATGCCCTTCAAATAGAGGTCATTCATTACTGTTTCATGTTTCTATGTGTTCTTTTGATGGAGGCCTATACTAGGATTTTAAATCCACCATAACAAATATTTTTTTGAGCGTAACATTCAATGATGATGTTTTTTTGTAGTTCTACTCCAAGTTAGCATCACCCAGCTTCCCTTGACAAAACAGCCCAACAGGAATTTTCCACTGGCTTTTGGACTACTGCAGAAAATAAGCTCTGTGACCAACAAAAGTTTATGATTCTTAAACGTTTAGTTCATCTTGATAATCTTAACAAAAAACAACTTTTAATGTGTTTTAAAGCCTAAACACAATCACCAGAAGTAAAAAGCTAAGCGTAGGCTACATCACATGACTTCAATGTTGCCATAGTTAATCTACAGACAACTCTTTCAGTCTTTGTTTAAAGAAAAAAAAATTTCTTTGAGTTAGAATAGTTTGCTAAAACATGAGTATAAACACAAGGCTGTAAAAGGCCCTGATGACCTTTGTATTCCTATTTAGCCACTTGATAGCAACCACCTTTATCGAGTAAAGCTTTAAAAAAAATCACAAGGTGGTATTACTGATATTTTATGTCACAGAAAAAAACGTACAAATATTCAGCTTGTGAAAAAAACACTGACTTTGGGACGGTGGAACCGGAAGTGCTAAAATGTTAAAATGTTAAAATGTTTGGGGGCAGTCGTGGCCTAATGGTTAGAGAGTCGGGCTTGTAACCTGAAGGTCGCCGGTTCGATTCTCGCACCAGCAGGAATTGAAGGTGGGGATTGTGAATGAACAGCACTCTCATCACCACGACTGAGGTGACCTTGAGCAAGGCACCGAACCCCTAATTGCTCCCTGGGTGTGTGCTCACGGTGTGTGTGCATTTGTTCACTATTCACTGCTGTGTGTGTGCACTTGGATGGGTTAAACGCAGAGCACCAATTTCAAGTATGGGTCACCATACTTGACAATAAGTCACGACTTTCACGACTTAACTAGTTTCCAGGTTTTGGCCTACAAAAAAATGTCATCCCTGCAGCATCCATTTCTAGTCTCAGAAATGCTGTAGAACTATTTAGTATGTAAGCAGTATCCAGTGTTGGGTAGGTTACTTTGGAAATGTAATAGGTTACAGATTACAGGTTACCCTATTTAAAATGTAATAAATAGTGTAACTGTTTCAAGTACTTTATTAAAGTAATGTAACTGATTACGTTTAATTACATTTTAGGTTACTTTTCGAAATTTCTAGCGAATGTTTTCAAATGTTAATCAGTTAACTCGCAGACAGGTTTTAGCCTAAAGCTTTCAACGGCAATGTGGATTGATGTAATTGACAGAAATGGTGCGTTGCAAATTCAGCCGAGAGAACCAATTCTATTGCGTTGCGGTACTTGTTTTGTTCTCTCACAAGTATTGTTTGATAATGCATTGAGTTAGTGTTCAGTGATGCATCGAGTCTGCCTGTGCTGAAAACATTCGGTTATGCCTTGCAAATGTATGTGTTTGTTTACTTGGGTCTGGAGACGGAGAGGCTAAGTAAAAAAAGATGCGATATGTTGATGTAACTCCCTGTGTCAGTGTATAACAGTGTATATCAAATATAACAGTACTGTCGTGAACGCGTCGAATTCTGACACAATGAAGAAATTGTTGAATAAAGTTATTTTTGTTTTCTTTGCGCACAAAAAGTATTCTCATAGCTTCATAAAATTACAGTTGAACCACTGATGTCACATGGACTATTTTAATGATGTCCTTACTACCTTTCTGGGCCTTGAACATGTCAGTTGCATTGCTGTCTCTGCAGGGTCAGAAAACTCTGGGATTTCATCAAAAATATCTTAATTTGTGTTCTGAAGATGAACAAAGGTTTTACGGGTTTGGAACAACATGAGGGTGAGTAATGAATGACAGAATTTTCATTTTTTGGTTGAACTATCCCTTTAAATTATATAACACTGTTACATGTAACTAGTTACTCCCCAACACTGGCTACATTCATGACTACGGTGTGGGCCTCAGTGGAACTTACACCATAACTTTTGCATACTAGATTCAGCCAAAACATGTTTGATATGTAAATATTGCAGGACAGAATTGCTTGTAGACAGAAAACACAGAAGTATCCCTTACAGAGACACTATGAGGAGTATGTCAGTATGGTTGGTGAGTATGTAGAGAACTACAAGCACTACTATCAATTACCAGAGCTGACAGATGCTGTTGAAAGCACAGACGGGGAACCTCACATATCAAGACAGATCACATATCCTTATATTCTCTCTGCCACTTAACCATGGACCTCCATAGAAAAAGTGCTGGTTTCTCCCCGTTTCTCCCCTATTTATGGTAAAAAGTCTCCCTCTGCTGGTTGTAAAATGAACACATCCTCATCAACTAGAAACCTTTTAACCCCAAAAGCTGCTTTTGGCTGTAATAGCACCGCTTTATCATATGGCTCTCTAATCCTTAGATAAAAATACCTTCACCAACTCTCCTGGAAAATATCTTAATCATTTGAGTGTAAAGTACACATTTACAAAGTTCCAGCTGCTATTATGTTCAATTTCATGAAGAGGATTGGAGTTTTATTAGTTCCTGTGGGCAGATGAGCTCTATTTTTATCTGTTCATTACTTTCTATTTTCAGTCTACTGCATTACTTTAGTGTGAAGGCTCTAGGTGGCATCTAATGTCTAAGTAGACATGGAGCTTTCAGGGGAGACACAATGTTCACTTAATGGATTCTTAACGTTTTGGGAGACAGTTTAATACTCCACTACTATGGAGGACCAAACCTGCATAAATTAAATATGAATAAATGAATAAATGAATGAATGAATAAATAAATATATTAATGAATAAATAGATAAATAGATAAATAAATGTGATAATAGGAAAATAAATAAATGAATAAACGACTTGATAAAATAAATGATTCATTTTTAATAAAATTCATTTTTTTTATTTTTCCCCTTAATTTATTATTTTCTGCTTTTATACATTTATACATTTTTAAACATTTTTTTCACTTTTATTTTTTCACTAATTCTTTTTTAATGTATTTTTATATTATTTATACATTTATTTTTAAATTTATTTAGTATATTTGTTACCTTTTATTTAGAATGATTTATTCCACATATTTATTTTTATCATTTATTTATGCATTCATTTATTTTTACTTTTCTGTGTGTAACAGGAAATGAGGAAGGTGGTCCTTGGTGTAGCCTGGTGCATCATTGGTTGAGAGCTCACGGCGAATCGTCAGGCCAGAAGCCAAGCGATAGAGACAGTGCCAAAGAAAATGGCGGCAAGTAGTAATTCGTTGTCCACTTGATGTGGCAGATCAGCTGGAGAGTTGTAAGTTATTCGCATTAATGAGAAATATTTAAAATATTTTCCAGAAATAAAAACAGGAAGCTGAAGCTACTTATGTGATCTCCCACAGCATCGTCGTCAGACCCTAGGGTGATGACACCCAGAGTCAGACAATCTATGGATGGTTGGTTTCTAGTCTAATAACTATTCTGTAATCACGGAAAAGTTTTGCCCAAAATCAGGCAAGTTCAGTTTCATTACAAAACAAAAGCCCTCCAAAATCTCATATAAAGGGTGTGAACTGTATATGCGTCGCACAACAAAACAGCGCGGCGGCTAGATCGACTCATGGCTTCTGAGTGGCGGCCGGCTTGACCGCAGTGGGCCTGCTGTAGGGAAACGCGACCCTGGATTGTTCCAATTTTCATAGAAGCCATTGGTGGTTAAGAAATCCAACCTAGTTATTTACAGCCAAAACTTTTTCCGTGATTACAGAATAGTTATTAGGACTAGAAACCAATCCATCCACTAGGTGTCTGACCAGGGCTGCTATAGGGGCATTGCGGGCCGTGCCCCCCCCAAACGAGTTACTGTGCCCCTTTCCATCCTCTCCCTCTTGGCTGAACGTGGATCGACACAAAAGCGGAAAGAAACTACAAAGAAGACATAAGAAAGCCGGCTGCACGCTTTAGCGCAGCGCCAGCAACTGCACGCGATCACAGAGGCGCTTCCCACCCGAAAACATAAGTAGCTTCAGCTTCCTGTTTTTATTTCTGGAAAATATTTTAAATATTTCTCAATAATGTGCTAAATAACTTACAACTCTCCAGCTGATCTTTTCGCCACATCAAGTGGACAACGAATTACCACTAAGCCATTTTCTTTGAAAACGCCATCTCTATCGCTAGCTGGCCTGACGATTCCGAATGCTGCGAGCTCTCAACCAATGATGCAATTGGAAGCTACACAAGGACCACCTTCCCCTCATTTCCATGTTACACACAGAAAAGTAAAATAAATGAATGCATAAATAAATAAATCTAAAAATACATGTGGGAATAAATCATTCTAAAATAAAAGAATACATAAATATAAATAATTAAAAACAAATGTATAAATAATATAAAAATACATTAAAAAAAGAATAGTGAAAAAATAAAAAAGTAAAAAATGTTTAAATGTATAAATGTATAAAAGCAGAAAATAATAAATTAAGGGAAAATAAAAAATGAATTTTATTAAAAATGAATCATTTATTTTATCAAGTCGTTTATTCATTTATTTATTTTCCTATTATCACATTTATTTATCTATTTATCTATTTATTCATTAATATATTTATTTATTCATTCATTCATTTATTCATTTATTCATATTTAATTTATGCAGGTTTGGTCCTCCATACACTAATAAGACGCTCTTAAAATAAAGGCCCAGCAGTGGAAATGCAGTAGAGTGAATGGATAAATAATAACTGTTTAGTGCTTGGTGGGGGAAAAAGTACATTTTTGGCCTTTTATGTCATTTTGTATTTTTAAAATACTACAAATATTATAATGAAAAATAAGAATTATAAATGTTTTTTTTTACAATTTCCTTCGGAAAACTGCTTGTCATTTTGCTGTCAACTTTTCTATGATGTTTCTATATTGTCAATTGAAAGTACTTTGTCATCAGTATTATGAAACTACTGCTAAATAGTTTTGTATTTTCAGCAGATTCTCTTAAGCACTCATGTGGCCTCTTGATTATTGCTCGCCTGACAGCTCTATTGTTGGTCTCCGCCTCCATGTTCAGCCCTGTGCCCTCATAAAAATAACTACACCGTGGAAATCTGCCTGCCTTGGCATAATTGAGCTTCGACTATTCATTCGATAAAATTTTGGGGGAAAAAAAGAGGTAGGTTATTTTTTTTCATATTGTGTGTTGATTTGTTGTTGTGACTTGAGTTTTTAAATTATCGCTAATTTTTGCAAATCAAAGTTCATAATTAAGTTTAGATGTGATGGGGTTTAAATGCTGTACATTTGTGTGAAAAAATAGTGTCTTGCAAACTCATTTATCTTTATTTATAAAAGAAGATCATTCAATCATTAGGAATGACTTATCTAGTAAGAACAAATAATTTTGCAATATAATAATTTAAATTTAGCTGAACGGGATTTTTTTAATTTTAAAAGATTTATTTTAAATTTAATTGTAATTGAACTTAATTTCCAGTGTAATCCTAAGCTCTGCCTTTTTTTGATGATAACTTCGTTGCTGTCTCAATTAACTAAAAATTGAGTCAAGAATTAAATGTAGTTTAAAATGAAATAAGAAATGTTAGAAGAGCAACTTGAAATTAAAAAAACTTACTCAAATTTAATAAAAATGAAACTAAACGAATAAAACAAGAAAGCACTAACAAAATTGCTAAAACTTAAACTAAAATTGAAAATCAAAACATAATACATACTATAATAAACTTAATTAATCATAATTAATAACAATGAATAAATTCTACTACAGCACATTTTTTAAAATCAAAAATTAAAGTATGTTTAAATATGTTTGAAAAATTCATTTTAGTATTGACTCATATTTTGTCAGTGTGTCTGTAGGTGCAAGATGTACAGCTTTATGGGAGGAGGACTGTTTTGTGCAGGGGTGGGAAATATACCTGGTGATCTCCAGAATGCCAGAAGACATGAGTAAATGCAAGTCCGGCAGTTATTGCATCAGGGCCTGTGGCGCTACTGTGTACCTGGAAAATGCATGACACACACAGACAGCACGTGAGACGTCACATCCTAGACACAAAATATATAGAATATTGTACAAAGTTAAAAACACACTAATCGGCTCCATTTGAACAGCATATTGGGATGCCACCCGGGCCTTCATGATCCTGGCCATCTTAGCTTGTTTCTTTGGCATCATCATCGAAGTCATGGCTTTCATCAATTACTCCTCCTTTAACGGATTTGACAAAAACCTTTGCTGCGGGAATTCTCTATTTCCATTTCATGAGAATGTCTATACAACTACAAAAATAACATCATTTTTTTTTTTTTTTTTTTTTTATCAAACTTGTTTTAAATGTACCATACTGATAAAAAAACAAAGAGAAAGAAAATATAGGCTTATTCCATTTTTGATATCAACATCATTAAATGCATTAAACATTACATTAGTGAGTTGATAAAAACCTAATAATTAATTAAATCATAAAGTAAAATGAAAGCACGTTAAACACTTGAACACAAAAATTATGAATATTATATTTGTTTACCTGCATGTCAGTGTGACTATTAACCAACATCAGACAACTGTAAACAGGGGCGTCGCTAGGAATTCTAGGCCCAGTGCACAAATTAATAAACAAGAAAACAACAATGACACGCCCAAAGTATTCCAGGTTTGAAATATTTTTGTCCAGACTTTCAGAATCAATAAATTATGAATAATTTACTGCCACCGTGTGAATAATATGTGATCCATAAGAAAGTAACTGTAATCTGATTATGAGCATTTTAGAATGTAATTACAAGGACTATATTTTTGGAATCTGATTATGTAATCCAGATTACATGTAAACTAACAGTGTGATACTTAAGGCTGCAGCCAAAATATTATGTCTTGATGTCTTGCTGCTTTATCAGGCAGTGACTTTGCAGCCAGCGTTTGCGCAAAAAGGTACCTCTCGAAACTGACTTCGGACAGACTTATGAGGCAGCGTAATTGTTTAACGATCTACAACAAAGTAGAGAAAGCTTTTATGATAACTAAGCAAATATTTAACTTCTAATTTACTACAAAACTAATTTCGCTAGAAATGACATTGAATATGGAAAAAGTTGGTCAAAACCTACATTCACATAAAACTCTTTATTCAATTTATTCTATTCCGTCTTTATTACATTTTTTAATTCAACTGTCACGGATTTCAGTGCATAGGATTGTGAGATATCAAGGGCAGTAAAAGATACATCTGTGCTGCCTTCTAATATCGATCAAATCAAGGCATCTCAGGAGACAGGAAGTGAAGGTAACATTGGATTCGGATGTGCTTTAAGCGTAAAAAATTTAGTTTGCAATTAGCATTTTGTTAAGTTAATTTCATGATACTTTAATAAACAAAAACACATCAAACAAATGTTTTTGTTAGGCTTATTAAAGTGTCGAGTAAGAGTTTGTAGTTAGCATGTTGCTAAGCTAACCACATGATACTTTAATAAATGTAAAAACAAATATCACACAAATGCTATGTACTTTTAGACTTCTTAAAGCATTGAGTAAGAGTTTGTAGTTAGCATGTTGCTAAGCTAACAATGTGATATTTTAAGTGTAAACAGCACACAAATGCTATTTTGGGCTTGTTAAAAAAATGAGTTCGCATTTGAAATTTGGCTAAGCTAATCACATGAAACTTCATTAAAAGTAAAACAACAAACAAATTGCTACATTAGATTGTAGCTAGCATGCTGCTAAGCTAACAACACAATACTTATTTCAAGTGTAAAAATACACAGCATACATGTTAATATCAAACTCAATTTTTCTCTATTATTGAAAATTCAAGTAGCACACCTATGATGCCCTAAATTGATGTCTTCTTAGGCAGCTCATTGGGTTTTGAAACGCAACAATTGTGTCAGCTGTGTAGGTGTGATTACTGCCACTGTGTTTCGGTGATAAAATCTAATGTTTTGACTGACTCACCAGCTATACCATTAAAAACAAGTCTGTCACCATAGCCTCGATCGCTGATTAAAAGTCCCCACCTAAATGCGTTTGTCCTACTGTTAAAGGAGGTGATGGATGCATTCAACATTCACAACTTCCACAACATCCTGGCCTCAGGCGGTCATTAGGTCCTTCAACCTGTCGCTCTCTCTTTAATCATCTCCTTTCCTTCCTTGTAATTTTCCGAGGAGGCCTCATGCTAACAGCTACGGCAGCGCCTCGCCGCTTCAAAGAGCCGAAGGCAGAAACTCGTTTACTCTTAGTAAGAGACCAGATGACAGAGAGACAGATGTCTCAACAGAGACAGGTGTCTGTGGCTGAGTGTCACACAAATAATAACTGGTTATCTGGTTAAGACGCAAACCGCAACAGAGCGAGACAGATCGTGCTGAGTGGAGGAGAGTCTGGACCCCTCTTTAACACCAACCCCCTCTCTTTATCTCTCTGTCCCTCATCCATTGTCACCAGCTGTCCCTCCTTGGGAACACAGGAAGACAATGAGCTACAAAAGCCAAAGGGCAGTTACGTGCTGCAGAGAGAGTGTGTAGTCGTGTCAGGATGGTTTGGCGTGTGTGGGAGGGTGAGAGAGACATGTATGTTGATTGCTTAGATGCAGGGAGGGGTCCGGTACATGACATTATGATACTGTTTCTGAAGGAAAGGGTGAGAATAGTTCAGCCATGATAACATCCAGGAAGTCCTTCTCTGTGTCTTGGAGGCATCTGGACTAACAAAAAGCCCCCTGAGTGACATTTGACCCAAACAAACTGGCTACAGCACCTGACGGTCCAAAAGTATTAGTCAGGTGTTCCTATTATGAAGACTATGTGTTAATATACAGGATAAATTATGAATCAATATTTGAAGAAAAGATAAAATTATATTGTTTTCTTTAATAACAGTATCAATTTAAAATAAAGGTTTTAATAACTACTAACTTCTATAATAAAAACTGGCAATTTATTAAGAACTATTTCAGGTATTTCTTCATTTTTCCATTCGCTAATCAAAATATGTTGACATAAAATGTGTGAAAATACACAGCATTTTTTATTTTTTTTTAAATAATCAACTTTTTAAAGGATGGAAACCATATCAGCTGGTTTTCTTTAATAACAATATCACAATTAATTTAAATGGGGTGGTTTTTAAATAATTTCACTAGTTTAGTTTGAGTAGATGTTGCCATTTTTAAATATCTCCAGGTGCACAATTAACTTCTAACATGACAATGTTAATTTATTAAAAATATTTCTTAATTTTTCATTTTGCTAATCAAAATGTTTAGACACTTTATGACAAGACATATAAAACACATAGCACACAAATATGCTGTGTATTTCTGGGCTTACGAAAATATCACATAAGGGTTTGCATGTTGCTAAGCTAACAACATGATGCTTTAAGCATAAATCAAGCATAAAAATCCAAGTATCACTTAAGAGTTTGTAGTTTGCATGTTGCTAAGCTAACAATGCGATACTTCTAGTGTAAAACAATCGTAAAAATACAAGTGTCGCGTAAGATTTTGTTGTTCGCATGTTGCTAAGCTAACAATGCGATACTTCTAGCGTAAAACAAGCGTAAAAATACAAGTGTCACGTAAGTGTTTGTTGTTTGCATGTTGCTAAGCTAACAATGCGATACTTCTAGCATAAAACAAGCGTAAAAATACAAGTGTCGTAAGCGTTTGTTGTTCGCATGTTGCTAAGCTAACAATGCGATACTTCTAGCGTAAAACAAGCGTAAAAATACAAGTGTCGCGTAAGCGTTTGTTGTTCGCATGTTGCTAAGCTAACAATGCGATACTTCTAGCATAAAACAAGTGTAAAAATACAAGTGTCGTAAGAGTTTGTTGTTCGCATGTTGCTAAGCTAACAATGCGATACTTCTAGCGTAAAACAAGCGTAAAAATACAAGTGTCGCGTAAGAGTTTGTTGTTCGCATGTTGCTAAGCTAACAATGCGATACTTCTAGCGTAAAATAAGCGTAAAAATACAAGTATCCCGTAAGAGTTTGTTGTTCGCATATTGCTAAGCTAACAATGCAATACTTCTAGCATAAAACAAGCATAAAAAAACAAGTGTCACGTAAGAGTTTGTTCTACAGTTTAACCATGGTTTTGCTACACTAACCATAGTTTAACTATGGTATTTGTAGTAAAACTGTGGTTATACAAATGGTAGTCAATATGCCAAAAAAACATGGTTACTACACTTTTACTATAATCAAACCATGGTTACTTTTCATAAGGAAAATATGTTATATATTTGTAAACTAATTATGATATCAAATAAGAGTTTGTAGTTAGCATGTAGTTAGTCTGTACACTGTAAAATTAGGACTACTTCAGATATTTCTTAATTTTTTTCATTTGTTAATCAAAATGTTTCAAACAAGACAAGTTTTCTTGGGAATATTGTTTAAATTGGTAATATTTTCACAGGCTTTTCCTGTGTTCCTGTGGCTTGGTGTCTTTTGTAATACTTTTAACCAACAATGGCAGTTCCTTCATGACCTCATCCTCCAGGAAGTGACATCAGCCCAAACGTCAGTGAGTATTAGCAATGGATTTCTGTAAATTCTGATGTTTTGTGGTATTAGCTGGTTTGTCTCACTTTAAATGATTCGGTCCTGTTCAATAAAGTCTCTCAAAAACTGATTAAAATACATAAAAAATATCTCGGTTGGACCATATTCAAAAGCTACAGTGTTCAAATGTTACTACATAACATGAATAACCTGTATGCCACGGTGTTATTCTTAAGCTAGCAGCTAATTTCTGTAAATAGTTGCCTCCCTGTTTACAGTGGTGGGTGAGGTTTTGAACATGGTTAGACAAAAATCCATCAACACTCAATGAATAAAGGCCACACATAGCTGATTACACTTGACACAAAGAAGGCCAGTTAAACAGCGCTAGCTTGTGCTAGTCTGCTAAGTAAATGCCTCTAGGGAGTCACTTGCAGTTTACACTGATCACCATCATTATAGAACAACAGAGCAGCTTAAGAGAATATTTGTAGTGGTGTTTTTGTACTCAGGGGTCAGCTTTAGAGTGTAAACACACACCAACATGCGCATACAAAACCCGAACAAGAAACACGGGGAGGGTCAGCATCACTAATTCACACTTAGCGGTGAAATGTAGCACCAAATGTGAGAAGGCACACGGTTTTGAGCTGCACTGCGTCACTCTGGGTGCTGAGTATGGTATACAAGTTTCAGAAGCAACCACATATCCTGTTGCATTTACTTAAGACTGTGACTTACAGCTAATTAAAATACAGTAAATCGAATCTCAAGCTTTTTTACTACAGAAATTCAAGATTGAAATGGATTTCCAGAATGAAATGTCAATAGCAAGACAACAGAATGGTGAATAAGTTTAGTGTAAATGAAATTTTGTCAACTGCATTCAAGAATCGACAAATAACGCAACCCTTATGAAAATTAACCAGTTTTATTACAGTGAAAGTGTAGTAACCATGTTTTTTTGGTGTATTAATTAGCATTTGTATAACCACAGTTTTACTACAAATACCACTGTTAAATTATGGTTAGTGTAGCAAAATCATGGTTAATTTGTGGTTACCATGGTTTAACTATAGGAACCATGGTTTATTGGTTTTATTTGTAGTAAAACCATGGTTAATTTTTGATCACAAAGCAGCAAATGATGCATGGAAAACAGCCAAATCGCAGTTCAATATGCAAATAGATGCTAGAAAGAAGACCAATTGCAGTTTACATGCAAATATTACAATGATATTGTCAATGTTGGTTATATTTTGAATGGCAAACATTCTAACAATGTAAATAAAATGTTGATTTTCTTTTTCTTAAGAATTAAATGAACAGCTTATTAAGACTTATTTTATCTAAAAAACTGAGGAAAGGCCTGTAGCCACAATGCTAAAGTCTTTGGAACGATTGCTAAGGTGTTCTGAGTGGATTTTAACATATTGCTAGCACATTTTAGCATATTGCCAAGGAGTTTTAAGGGGTTGCTTACTGTTGGTATGATATTCTGATCTTTAGATGAACAATAAGTCATGGCAACTTAATTTAATCACTTTCAACTTAATTTTTAAAGTAATACGAGATTGAACTAGACCGATTTAAAATACATTGCTTTAAAGAAAGAAATTACAACGACATGGTGTATTATTCCATGTTGGTGTAAATTATTCCAAATGGTGTATTATTCCACTTTTTATATTTATATTATTTGTAGTTTGCATGTTGCTAATCTAACAGTGTGATACTTCTAGCATCAAAAATTGTAAAAATACAAGTATCACGTAAGAGTTTGTTGTTAGCATGTTGCTAAGCTAACAATACGAAACTTCTAGCATAAAACGAACATAAAAAACCCAAGTATTGCCTAAAAGTTTGTTGTTAGCATTTTGCTAAGCTAACAATACAATACTTCTAGCATAAAACAAGCATAAAAATACAAGTATCGCCTGAGTTTGTTGTTTCCATGTTGCTAAGCTAACAATACGATACTTCTAGCATAAAACAAGCATAAAAAATACAAGCATCGTGTAAGAGTTTGTTGTTAACATGTTGCTAAGCTAACAATGTCATACTTCTAGCATAAAACGAGTGTAAAAATACAAGAATCTCATAAGAGTTTGTTGTTAGTATGTTGCTAAGCTAACAATGTGATACTTCTAGCATAAAACAAGCATTAAAATACAAGTATCTCATAAGAGTTTGTTGCTAGCATGTTGCTAAGTTAACAATGCGATACTCATAGCATAAAACAAGTGTAAAAATACAAATATCGCCTAAAAGTTTGTTGTTAGCGTTTTGCTAAGCTAACAATACAATACTTCTAGCATAAAAATACAAGTATCGCCTGAGTTTGTTGTTTGCATGTTGCTAAGTTAACAATGCGATACTCATACCATAAAACAAGCGTAAAAATACAAGTATCCCCTAAGAGTCTGTTGTCAGCATGTTGCTAAGCTAACAATGTCAAACTTCTAGCTAAGTAAAATTGTCAAAAATTTTGACTCATCTTGTCTAGTTCAATCTCGTATTACTTTAAAAATACAACATGCTAACAACAAACTCTTATGTGATACTTGTATTTTTACGTTTGTTTTCTTGAATTATGTGGAGGATTTATAGGATTTCTACAGTTGAATACTTTAGCATTAGCTTACTTGCTAACCCTAAGTACAGTCAATACTTATGTAATCTAATGAAAAATAAATTTAATACAGTGCTAAAACTTCACTACTGAAATGTACAGTTGTATTGACGCATTTTGAAACTCTTTTTGTCTCACGCCAGTGATTTTGATGGAAGCAATGGCTCGAAGCTAATTATCAAACGCTCACCCCCTAAAGTGAAGCTTTCCCTAGAGTGCCACAGATTGCTGGCATTTATTTTGAATGTCACAGAGTGAGCATGTAGGTGGAGAGACACCGTCAGAATGAACACACGTGGGAGGAGACTGCGATTATAGCAGTTCCATTTTGACAATATTAGCTACTTCTTCATTCGCACTCTATTATCACAATTACATATCTTATTTCCTCCAGGACCCGATGGCTTTGATGGCTTCCTCACTGAAGAATTTCAAACATGTTGTTGGAGAATGTTAAACGCTATTGTTGGGCCCCAGAGCTTCAGCGATGACTTCAACTCACAGTCACGGCTTATTGTTTTCAAAAGCAGCCCAGCGAGAGGATACATTTTTAATTCAGTTGTGGGAGTCTGGGCTGCGGGTCGTGTGAATGAGCCTGTTAAATATTTAAGCAGGTGGACGCGGAGGATTGGCTGGTGCCTGTTGTCATGGCTCCTGGACTCACTCGCGAGAATGATGGCCCTAACGAGGAAATCTGACCCCAGATAGCCTGCAGTGCAGGATGGTCATGTTGGCTTTAAGTACAGCGCTGGTCCACTCATGGCTCCTCTTTAATTAAGGTCTCAAAGGGCTTTTTAAACGTGACTGATTGTGGAGAGCTATAGAAGTGCTGGGGGTTGTAAAATGCCATTAATAGCATCATATGCATTTAAAACAAAGCAGCGAGAGGGTTGAGTGGGACTTGAGGAAAAGGTCGCAACCTTTTTGGTCTTGTTTAAATACTGGAATGTCCCCATGCAGGGAGATCTCAGATCCATTTTTCTTTGTAAGAGATTTAAATGTTACATAACACAGCATCTCTGCAACTCTACAGAGGACAAGGCGTTTGGAGAATGGAATGGTACACTAGAAAATGGTAATAAATTATGACAAGAACTCAAGAGTTAAACTGTGTCAGAACAAATTCATCTTGATAATGTCAGATAACTTTGATAGTGAACTTTGAAGTGTAAAATCAAATTTTTGGTTCCAAATTTTTTATCAATTTTACTGGTAGTCCACTGCATGAAGAATCTTTGGGTATGTCACAGTTTACTTTATTTTGCTATCCTCACTTACATAAATGAACTATAGTGTCCTGCACCCACTAGTAAAAAAAAAAATATCAAAAAATTATATCTGGTGTCTGAATAAGTTTTGGTTTGATCTATATATATATATATATATATACACTGCTCAAAAAAATTAAAGGAACACTTTTTAATCAGAGTATAGCATCAAGTCAATTAAAATTCTGGGATATTGATCTGGTCAGTTAAGTAGCAGAGGGGGTTGTTAATCAGTTTCAGCTGCTTTGGTGTTAATGAAATTAATAACAGGAGCACTAGATGGGCAACAATGAGGCAGCCCCCAAAACAGGAATGGTTTTACAGGTAGAGGCCACTGACCTTTTTCCCTACTCATCTTTTCTGACTGTTTTTCACTAGTTTTGCATTTGGCTAGGGTCAGTGTCACTACTGGTAGCATGAGGCGACACCTGGACCCAACAGAGGTTGCACAGCAGTCCAACTCCTCCAGGATGGCACATCAATACGTGCCATTGCCAGAAGGTTTGCCGTGTCTCCCAGCACAGTCTCAAGAGCATGGAGGAGATTCCAGGAGACAGGCAGTTACTCTAGGAGAGCTGGACAGGGCTGTAGAAGGTCCTTATCCCATCAGCAGGAACGGTATCTGCTCCTTTGTGCAAGGAGGAACAGGATGAGCACTGCCAGAGCACTACAAAATGACCTCCAGCAGGCTGCTGGTGTGAATGTCTCTGACCAAACAGCCAGAAACAGACTTCATGAGGGTGGCCTGAGGGCCTGACGCCCTCTAGTGGGCCCTGTGCTCACTGCCCGGCATCGTGGAGCTTGATTGGCATTTGCCATTGAACACCAGAATTGGTAGGTCCGCCACTGGCACCCTGTGCTTTTCACAGATGAGAGCAGGTTCACCCTGAGCACATGTGACAGAAGTGAAAGGGTCTGGAGAAGCCGTGGAGAATGTTATGCTGCCTGTAACATCGTTTAGCATGACCGGTTTGGTGGTGGGTCAGTGGTGGTCTGGGGAGGCATATCCACGGAGGGACGCACAAACCTCTACAGGCTAGACAATGGCACCCTGACTGACATTAGGTATCGGGATGAAATCCTTGGACCCATTGTCAGACCCTACGCTGGTGCAGTGGGTCCTGGGTTGCTCCTGGTGGCCTCATGTGGCAAGAGTATGCAGGCAGTTCCTGGAGGATAAAGGAATTGATACCATTGAATGGCTACCACGCTCGCCTAACCTAAATCCAATAGAACACCTCTGGGACATTATGTTTCGGTCCATCTGACGGCGCCAGATTGCACCTTAGACTGTCCAGGAGCTCAGTGATGCCCTGGGTCCAGATCTGGGAGAAAATACCCCAGACTCCGTCGTCTCATTAGGAGCATGCACCGATGTTGACAGGCATGCACACAAGCACGTGGGGTCCATACAAACTACTGAGTAACATTTTGAGTTGCTGCAATGAAATTTCAGCAAAATGGACTAGCCTGCTGCATCATTTTTTCACTTTGATTTTTGGGGTGTCTTTTAATTCAGTTGATTGATAATTTTCATTTATCTTGGCATCCTTTCATTCCTAACACATTACCCAGTCCATATCAGTATAGATATCCAGCATGATATTTTTCTCCATTGAGATCTGATGTGTTTTCAAAGTGTTCCTTTAATTTTTTTGAGCAGTATATATATATATATATATATATATATAGATCAGAATTGACAGTGAAGACATTTGCATTGATACAAAAAAAATCTATTTCAAATAAATGCTATAACTTTTTTATCAGAGAATCTTGAAAAATATTTAACCGTTTCCTCAAAAATATTAAGCAGCACAGCATATTAGAATGATTTATGAAGGATCATGTGACACTAAAGACTGGAGTAAAAAAAAAAAAAAAAAAAAATCAGCTTTGCAGCACAAGAATAAATTACATTTTGCAATATATTAAAATAGAAAAGTTTTTTTTAATTGTAATAATATTTCACAATATTACTGTTTTAATTTTATTTTTAATCAAATAAGTGCAGTTTTGTTGAGTTTTTGTTGTTATTGTTGTTAAATATTAAAAAAATCTTGCTAACTCAGACCAGGGGTTATTAAACTGTCTTAACTACTCAAATTTCTTTATTAATAATTATTTATATTCATTATTAATGTTTGAGTTTTGTTGATTCATATTACATTATTATTTGTTATTTATTTGTTTATTATTATTATAAGATCAGAAAGATACAGAATTTGACTGTTGCATTCTGCTTTCTAAATTCTGGAAATTATAAAATTAACCATATATTTATATGAAAAAATATAATAATATAATAATTATATTACATTACATATTTGTAATACATGAAAATATATAACTGCTTTTGTATTTTAGAGAGGGTGTCCATTGGACCATCATATTTAGAGGTCTGTGACCTCTCATGGTTATGATAGTTAAATAAAATTAAAACCATTAAAAAAAAAACATTTTTGTTAATTGAAATAAAATAAACATTAACTAATATATATATATATATATATATATATATATATATATTCATTTATTTGCAAGGCAACATTTCTCAGTTTCATTTAGTTTAACTTAATGTATTAAAATAACGTAAACTTAAAACTGAAATAAAAATTAAAAACTAGTCATATTTTTCAAAACTAAAAAAGGCAAAACACAACCGAATTATTAAAACTTCAAAGAAAAATGAAGAAAAACTGTAATAGTATCTCAGTGATAGTAAAATAACACTGTCCCACCTTTTCACACAGACTACGGTTCACGACTCACTGCTTCTACAGACAACATCAAGGACCCAATAACCTCACTGATGTACTAGCTCAACTATACAAGCCTTTTCAGCTCCACTCGTCTCCCACAATGCCTTGCATCATCGTCAGGTGTGTGACTAGCACGCATCGGGTTGAAGGCCACGTTACCAATTTCTCTCTTTTTAGACGTAGAGCTCACTGGCTTTCTTGTGCTTTCCACTTTCAAGTTTCCTGTGAACTTAACATCAAACGGCTGAAGCCCTGTGCACTGGCTTTGAAGTGCTGGGGAGAGCTGAGCTCTGCCATCCCCTTGTGCTGGCGCTGGTAAAAAGCTGCCATGCTAAAAAAGTCAAAGACCGCAGGGAACGGACAGTGAACTCCAGCCACTCCGCCCCCCCGTGCTCCGAATGGAGCCTTTGAAACGTATTCCACTCTTGATAATGATGTTTCAGTGCTGCTGTCAGCCACGACTGGAGGTGTGAGGAACGTGTCGGGATTTGGACCTTTCAAGGTTTCGTTTAGCCAGAATCACTTGAGAGACTAGGCAGCGAGAATGAATGCTCATGAGAGGGTATTCAAATATAAAAGCTGCGGTCACACTAGAATTTGAGCACTCAATATTTTTATCAAACACTGTAACAGACGACGTATGACATCACGCTCTGTATTCAAATCATAATTTCAAGATATAATGAATAATAATAAATCCAAATGTAAAAACGTACAGTCTGCTACAGTTTCCTGAAACGTTACAAGCCTGTGGCTTTGAAGTTTTTTTTTTTTTTTAAATCATTTAGTGTGATTTATTATAATTGCTGTTAATATACTGAATTTGATTTTATTTTTCTATTTTCTGTCACTTTAATAAATATTTTAGTAATTTTGTTGTGTGCTTTTGTCAATTTTATTAGTTTTTTTGAAATGTATATAATATATATTTTTAATTTGAAGTCAGAAATGTACATAGACCTTGCAGAATCTGCAAAATGTTAATTATTTTACCAAAATAAGTGGGATCATACAAAATGCGTGTTATTATTTAGTACTGACCTGAATAAGATATTTCACATAAAAGCCATTTACATATAGTCTACAAGAGAAAATAATAGGTGAATTTATATAAAAAGACCCTGTTCAAAAGTTTACATCCCCTTGTTACCTGAATGATCCACAGCTGTGTTTTTTTGTTTAGTGATAGTTGTTCATGAGTCCTGATCAGTTAAACTGCCCACTCTTCTTCAGAAAAATCCTTGAGGTCCCACAAATTCTTTGGTTTTCCAGCATTTTGTGTATCTGAACCCTTTCCAACAATAACTGTATGATTTTGAGATCCATCTTTTCACACTGAGGACAACTGAGGGACTCATATTACAGAAGGTTCAAATGTTCACTGATGCTCCAAAACGATGCATTAAGAGCCAAAATAATTAACATTTTGCAGGATCTGCAAGGTGTAGGCTATGAAAAGTTTTGACTTCAACTGTAGCAGGTGAAAACCAGTACATGAAAAGAGCACTACTATGACAAAATTCACAGTATTCATAAAACAATAGACAAAAGGTTTCTAAATTACCTACTACTTCCGGCTAGATTCTGAAGAACACATCCAATGGACGCCATGAGGCCATGGAAGAGGATTTGTTAATGGCAGTAAGGCCTAACTGACATGACAATGACAACATGACAAGTGTAGTACGGATTACATTCATACTATATAAAACAAACTTTTTAATGTTTGTGAAGTAATTACTTATTCAAAAGCAATGTGAGTGTGCGTTTTACATACTTTTACGATGTAAGCTAGTACTCCGATAGTGTGTAACAATCTTTTGTCCCTTGGTTATTTAGATTACGTTTTATTTGCTTACCATCAATCTAACTGCATATGTTTCTCTCAGCGTTCATTTTTATATTACACGAAAAATCGTTTTTCCGAAGGCACGGGCCCGGTCTGATGACGTCACTGTTTGGGGGTAAACGTTGCAGACGTGACAGGCGAGCACACGGCGGGCGCTAGGACCCGGGAATGCCGAAGTGTTTTATATCCTCATCCATTACATTCCCTTCATTTATTCAGTAGATCCAGTGAGCGTAGCACAGCACAATAACTCACATACAGTTTCAATTCCAACCATATTCACTGCACAGGAACAAAATGGTGAGGAGTGAGAGGCAACGAGGAGAGGTGAAGGCCGAAGACTTGTTTCTGGAGTCCGAAACATCTTTGGACCAGCAAGATTTTGAGATGTCTACTTGTCCTTTCAATGACGTCTTCAACTCCAGAGACTCTTCCATGATAAACACTTTCCTGAAAAATGTACAAGTTTTATTGGAGGCTGCGCGTTACATTGAGAGCACCGAGAGGAAGGATGGAAGTAAGTGAAATTATAGTGCACTTGCGAGTGATTTTGACTGATTTGCGTAATGCAGAGAAACTGTTTCATTGTCAATAGACTCAGACAACAAAGGATTGAGTTCAACGAACAATCAGCCAAGTAGACGAGGAACATGTGCAA
Organism: Tor tambroides; assembly: GCA_021397915.2. Lineage (NCBI taxonomy): Eukaryota > Metazoa > Chordata > Actinopteri > Cypriniformes > Cyprinidae > Tor > Tor tambroides. The sequence continues at coordinate 63,505 of JAFVLL020024150.1, read as the reverse complement.
TGTGCCCCGATATGCGATGCACAGCCACAATGCTTTTAAAGGATCAAGTTTCCAAAATGTAAAAGGAGACCTTTATATATTTTAACATTTTTATAATACACATAACGCAGAAGCTTAAATAGTTTCAGGGCTAATTTTAACTGCACAAAGTCATATAACGCCAAAATGCACATGTCTATATTTTATTTCATGTGTCAGAGACACAAAAACAGATGAATAATTCCCTCTGCAGCGCAACTTAATGTCCCAAATCGCAGGCTGACTGTCCCAGGCTGGCATGCGCTGTCATATGGGGCAGTTCAGTGTCTGGCATTGTTCGACAGTGAGACATGCCAGGCTGTTTGCCATCTCTTTCTCTCGAGGAACATAAACAAGTATATAAATAAATAAATAAACACCGTTTGCTGGCACAATACACACGCTGACGTCACCTCTTACTGTGGTAGACTGTAATTTGCACCTTTAACTCTCCATTACGCACCTGGTATAAGAGTGGATGTATGTATGATTAAACGTTTATCTTATAAATAAAGGCATTTGATCATATAAAGTTGTTTTTGTTTGAGCATTAAACTGTGCTTTGTACTGAAAGGTAATAGTAGGAAAATGTATGGGCCACCCATGTTTTTTATTCATGTTAATGTATAAGACTGGTTGTGTCTATTATATAACTATTATAAAGAATATGAAGCACTTTAGAAACAATAGATTTTTATAACGATTTCGCCATTCGCTCTTATTCAATTTATTTTCATTATTATTCATTGCGATTTAAAGCAAACCCGAGTCGCACCGGGTAAATCTCTAATTTTATATGCAGACTGCATATATCTACTTCAAAAGAGTTCTCCAATTCGCCTTCCTGTTTCCTAAGGGGGTGTGTTCACAATGACATCCACATGGCGCACATTGCGCTGTTCTGATTGGCCAGAGCGTGTTGCGTTGACGGACGCTTACTAGGGCCTCTGACCAATCACGGCGCTGTGGGTCTGTGATGTCATATGTTGCTGGGCCTGGCTTAAACGGGCTGGAAGTGAGGGATTGTGGGAGTTGAAGTGCGCAGTATCAAAACGGGAAAAGAGCATTAAAACGCATCTTTTAACGTCAACTGTAACAAATGTAACGAAAATTTTACAAAACAAATATCCGCGTGTTACATGACTGCCTGAAATGATAAATGTATGCGTGAAATATTGATCCGAGTTGAAATTGTTATTAGCTTGGAGTGCACTGCTATGTAGGAAACCTGGGTTTCACAACGGTTGTTATTCATAAAAATAATGAATTCAATAGTAAGTTGTATATTAATTAATATTAAATGAATATATTTGTTTTTGTAGGCATGTTTTAATCTCGTTGGTAATATATTGCTAGATATTCATAAGGTAGACTTCATCTTATTTGTGAAAAAATGTACGTAATATCAAACAGTTGCAAATAAAGTAATATTAAAGATCGATTTAACCATCAAAGCAAGGTTAGTCTTTTAATATGTTATAGCATAATAATAAATCAGCTTGTCCTTTTCGAGTTAAAGGGCCGGTTGAGTGAAGGACTACATTTCCCATAATGCCCCGCGCTGAGGTCTCTATCCTCTCAGCTGTTAAAACAGTAGGTAAACAAACTGGGGGAGGAGAAAAGAGCGCAAGCACCAGGGACTTCGCAGGCTGTGGGCTCTCGGGGACTCTTTTGTACCTGTTTCTATTCATTTTATACACTTTGTATTCGACTGTTTTCCTAAAGCACTTTTACTACTTTGATATTCAGGCGTCGGATGTTTTATTTGTGTTTAATTTCCCGTAACTAGCTTGGTAACAGTGTACGAAATACCTCGGTTCATCAAATAGAAACAAAAACACAAAAACAGGTGAATCGTCGGAGGATATTCAATGCTACGTTTTGCTACGCGACAGCTGTCATCGTGATCACATATCAGGAAAAAAAAACAAAAAACAGCTAGATTTATTCAAACGATGACTGCTGTGCTGAATATCCAGAGGTTACTGGAAGCAGCCGAATATATAGAAAGGAGAGAAAGAGGTACATGATTTTGGTGTTTGTAACATGCAAACTGTCCTGTTATACAGATCGAGCTGTGAATTGACTGTGTTTTGAAGTGCATGAGGGATTTAAAGGGACCTGGCCCGTTTCTGGCGTGTGATCAGAAGTGTGACACGTTTCTGCGCTGTCTTTTTCAGAGAGTGAACACGGATATGCCTCGACCTTTCCGTCTATTCAGCACTCCAGCTACCAGAGACAAAGGAAATTCCGAAATAAAAAGTGCAGCAGCAACAACCACAACAGGTAAGCACATGATCTGACTCTCCACTTCCACCAGAGGGGAAAAAACTACTGGAGAAAAGCCAGAGAGAGACGTGTGCTTAGATCATACTGCTATGACATCTGTCAGGACCAGTCGCTGCTTAATAACGGCTTGAATCATTGCTGCTGTGTTTTCTGGCTCATTTTCTAGTCGCCTTTTTAACCGCTTTTAGTTAATGGCTTGTTTTTGTTATGTTTAAAAACCAGTATAAGTTTTTAAACGTCTTTTATAAATAATATCAGATATATATTTTTAATGAAATTGACATTTCTGCTTCTAAAAGAAGGTGTATTATTATTTTTTGATGTTGCTTGATTTGTTTTGGGGAGGGGAGCTCTCATCAGCTGATTGTCAAACGGGACTGCTGCAGCGTTGAGGTTAGGGACCGTGAGAAAACTCACGTCCTGTTTTCGACTTTGGGCGCCATTGGGTTTCGTTTAGTTTGAACCGAAAGTCTGCAGTGTGGATATATTCGGTTTATTTTGACGCGTTTGCGGTTAATGTCCGCTAAACAGTGGGAAAAAAACAAATCAGGTTGCACTATTGGTTCTCACGAGAAGAGTACTTTAATTTTGCCCCGGACCCTTGAACACACGGCTCTTATTCACAGCAACTGTTGTTTTCAGGCTGCCAAGGTGAACAGCCTGAGGCGTCTTTATTAAATTAATTTTCCACGTTATTCTCCTTCTAAAATACGTTTTGGAAAATTGTCACCGGTCTTTTTCCGCTAAATGTCGATTTCATAAAAGGAACTAATCGAAAATACAACAACAGGCGTTTTAATCTGTCTATTAAAAGGGGCTTTGTTAAATCACGAAAATGGTGCGCGCGGCTATGATGCCAAAATGTTATGTTGGTAGACAGTTTATTAGCTTTTGAGATGGCCAAAAATTCAATCCAGGTAGGCAGCTCACTAGGTTTTGTCATGCCCAAAATTGCCAGCTGGGTAGACAGTGTAATACCCTTGCAAAAATTAACCATGGGTTTACTATAAATAAAACTAAAAAAACGTGGTTGTTATAGTTAAACCATGGCAACTACAAATTAATCATGGTTTTGCTACACTAACCATAGTTTAACCATGGTATTTGTAGTAAAACTGTGGTTATACAAACATAATCAATCTGCCAGAAGCCACGGTTTACTACATGTTTACTATAATAAAACCATGGTTAATGGTTTCCTAAGAGTAGGTTTATTCATGTTTAACATGCCATCTAGGCAGTTAACTTTTTTTGTGATGCCTAAAATGTCATCTGTGTAGGTAGTTCACTAAGTTTCGAGATGCCTAGAATTTCGGTCACTGTAAGCAATTTACCAGGTTTTGTGGTGGCCAAAAAATTCAGTCTAGCTACAGGTTTCGAGTTGACCAAAAATGCCGTCTAGCTACAGAATTGAGTTTATAAAAATTCTGTCTAGCTACAGGTTTTACTTTGACCAAAAATGGCATCTATCTCTAGGTTTCGAGTTGACCAAAAATGGCATCAATCGATAGGTTTCGAGTTGACAAAGTGCTGTCTAGCTGCAGGTTTGAATTGACCAAAAATAGCATCTAGCTACAGGTTTTGAGTTGACAAAAAATGCCATCTAGCTACAGAATTTGAGTTTATCAAAATGCCATCTAACTTAGTGCTGGGCGATATGGACAAAAAAATTATCACGATAATTTTTTTCATATCAGTCGATATCGATAATTATCACGATAAATGTGAAATCTTTATTTCTTTCAAGTTTAAAGTCAGAATTTTGCTCAATTTGCTAATTTTCCGTAACAAAATAAATATCTAAATAGAAAAATTAATTTCTTAGTTTCTGCATGTTCTAATGAGGGATATTGTTTCAAATCAAGAAACAGGTTTGGGTTGTCTGATAATATTATTATTATTATTATTATTATTAATAATAATAATAATAATATCACTTTTTATGTCTCTTAGAAATGCACATTGATAGTAGCTTGAGTTAGGATGCAGAGGTAAATTTTTGTTCCTTTTTAAAATCAGTAACATCTGTAAAAATTGTACCAACTTCAGTTTTATATGGTTAAATTTATTATGATCTCCCATAGTAGCATACATTTAAATCATGATAAACACAATTAAAACCACACACATAGCACCTCAATACCATGGTAAAATGTAACTATATGGTTTTTAGGTAGCCTATTTGTATGAAAAACAGTAACAGTAGTCTAAAAACATTCTGTATAAATGCACACATGCCATAGCTTAATCACAAATGCATACACTATAATTATACACCATTACTCCTGTAATAAAATTCAATGTGAATATCCCATCTTTCTGCCACAATATCATGGTGCAGTGAGTGTTACTACAGTAAATCCATGGTAAATGATGGCGATGTGTAGATTTGAAAAGCCTTCTGACTGTCTCGTTGCACACAGTGTTTCTCCTGTTTGGCTATAAACTAGTTTAAATCACGGAGTCATTTGTGTTCATCGCTGAATTCAAGCGCTTCACACTGGATCTCACAGCGCTGTTTAGTGCTCGCGTGACTGAGTAAACGCATGTGCTCTAGTGAGTTCGCGTCGCGCGGCAGTTTGATCCGAGCGGATAAACAGTCAGTGTGGCGCGATTCAAATGAGTCGCGCTGTTTCGTGCCGTTTTTGGCCCATAAACAGTATATCGAACATTTATCGAACTCTTCATATCGTTTTATCGAGGAAAATTATATCGCGATAATTGTCGTTATCGAATTATCGCCCAGCCCTAACTACAGGTTTTGCATTGACCAAAATGCCATTTAGGTGAGCAGCTCACAAGGGTTTTTTTTCTCTCTCAGACACGGTGTGTGTGTGAGTATGTTTAGTGTTGTGTGAGTTCCGTCTGTTTTGTTTCACTGCATTTCTAAGTAACAGATATCTTGATGACTGATCTCAGGTCTGTGTTACTGTACACAAAGCGAGCACTGATGGAGGGAATGTAAAGGAAACACTATCTGATCGTCTGGCATGCCTGTGTGTGTCTCCTGAGGAGAGTTCATTCAGGCCGCTTCAGTTGAAATGGAGATGGTGGAAAGATTGTGAGGAAAAAATACTTTTCCACATGTTTTTTTAAAAAAAACTGTGGGGCATCCTCATTTTTGTTTCCTTCGTATGCCTTGGGAAACCCACATTTTTGAGCATTAAAACACAAGATTGTTGCACTTCTGCTGCAAGTAATAAATACAGAATACGCCAGTTACACTGTAACAAAAACATCCATAGAAAATTAAAATGTATTGGTAATTTTTCTACCATTGTCCTTTAAGTTTACGGACACTTGAACCCTAAAATACAACACAATGCAAAGCATATTTCAAAACAACAGGTAAAAACCTGTGAAAATCAACACTGTCCCATTTTTACGGTCTTTTCCTAGAGTGTATGTCTCTTGACACTACACATCCTATCACACAAAAATAAGAGCTGTGAAAACACAGCTACACTGTTTGTTTTTTTCACCTGTCTTTTCCTCCCTCGCTCTGTTCCTCCTCCCCCCTGAGCTTGCAAGCATCCTCCAGTGCAAAAGGGGCAATACCATAAGGTCAGCTACAGGATGCCTGAAAACACGATTTTGGTATTAATAGTCACCAATAAAGGGAAGTGGTCACATGACCCACGGAGAAATAGGCCCTCGGTGCAGCTACGTCTTGCTGCCCCTGCAACGGCATTGCTGTGCGCCGGTTCAGCCGGCCATTTAGAGCTTTGGAAAAGCTTTCAGCATGTTGCCACACAAAGAGCCTCTTAGGGGGACGGCTGATTCACTTTACATTATTAACATAACACTGACTTGTGCTCTCAGAGAGGGCGAGAGAGAGAGAGAGCGTCCACTGTCACTCACTCATTGTACGAAGAGGAGAGCGTTCTCATGTGCTCGCGTATAGGCTGGTCATTGTGCTCGCTTTCTCTGCTCTGCACACTTCATTTCTCTGTCTTTACGCTGCAAACAAAGAGTTGCAGTGACATGTGGGTCATTTAGAGGAGTCTTTATAATTCCCTCTGGTGCCACTGGATTGGTTGTGGCTGGTTTAACCCCACAATAAAGATTAATTAGTAAATCCATTGGAACCTTTAATGATGCATAGCATTGTTCTTTACGAGTGGCCAGGCTTTTTCCCGCATACATGTTCTCCGATCTCACGATGAGAGCTGATGTTTAATTAAGGAGATAAGTGCTCGAGAAATGAGCTTATGCTTATGATGAGGGTTATGATAAAAACCTTGCACTTAATTCCTCACAGACTCACAAGCAAGTTGATATTTGCTCATTCATTGCTTCTGTTTTGTTTTATAGGTCCACACACAATGAGCTGGAGAAAAACCGGTAAGTACAATTGTTATTTTTTACTCTAATACTGAGAACACTGGCAATGATAGGAAATGTATCACAAGCAAATATCACAAACTTACCTCAACCGCATGAGCACCATGAATTTAACATGTGTGCTAATTGTAATGATTACAAATAGGTAGTAAAAATTTTAGGGAAAAAAAGGGTCCCAGTATGAGACCAATGCTTTAGTTTTTTGTTTTGTGGTTGAAAACTGATGTCTTGCAGTTTTTTACTCACAATCAAAATTGGAAGTTGGAGCTTTGTGGTTTGATTGCTATATTTCCTGTTTTGCTTTTTTGTAGAGCATGGGCATGTAAGTGTCGGTAAGTGAAGGAGTAGTGTATATTTGTCAATTCAGAAAAGACTTGCAGTAAACAATGCTGTAAAGATCCTTACAAATGAGAAGTTATGCAATGGTGGTCTTAAGTTATAGTAGTTAAAAAAAAGTTTCAAACAGTTTGATTCGTGATTGAGTAAACTGATAAAGTATCATGAGGAATAATTGTAGTTCCTTTAAAAAAAAATCCATTCACCTCAAGCATTGAAGCTGCTTTTCAAAATTCAGAAAAGCAGAAAAATAAAAGTGCCATTACATGGGGCAAACAGGAAGTTTGAAACACGGAAGAATTGTCCTAGGCTACAGCTGTCCTCAGCTTGTCCCTGCAGCAACAGGTAACTAAAAGTGAAAGTAAGAGGTGACCCAATTCTGCTAATCTGAGGGCATTCCCACTCCTCATGGTTCGCCCGCCCCTCGGTCCTGCACAACTACTGCAGCCTTAGTTTCAGATTACTACCCAGAGTTCAGGGAGACAACAGAAACCAGAGACGCACTCATATGTCCCTTCTTTCGCAGTGTCATTTGCATAATAGGAAGTTCACAGAAGGAAACAAGTAATTACTGTAGGTGTACATTATTAGGAGAATGCAAGTGTTATTTCTTTGAAATGTCCCAAACCCATGGGTGGTGTTTTTCTTTGAAATCACCACCCGTGTGCAGAGTGAACGTAATGTGTGAGTGTTTACAGATGATGGACTGTATGTTCTGGTCTCACGAGTGCTTATCTGATAGGCATTAGACACCGACAGTGCGGGGCCTGCTGTTTAGGCTCTGTGCACGCGAATACTGGAGGCTCCACTTCAAAGACCGAAAATAACTCTTGTCTAGACTAACAGGAACTCCTTTGTGACCCTCTATATGAAGACCTGGAGTTCTATTAACTTTTCTTAAGCACAGCCGAGTCATGGAGTGTCAAGTCTGTTTGCTTGCCAGTCATTTTGGATGGGACATGAGTGAGACTTGGACAAAGCCTTTGCTGCAGAATCATTGGTGCACCAAAGCACACAGTTTTACTTGAGTAGTTTTAAATGCACCATATGTATGTGTGCATGCATGCAGACTCATCTCCTCCCAGACCGGCTGGGTTTCTCAGATAATGTCTACACATGTGAAGGGTTGTCAGTGCGCCAGCGTGGGGTTGTATGGGTTTGGTACAGATAAAGAAGACAGGGCTTGTCGGACAGCCATGTTTCTGCTGCACTAGTGGTGGATGTTTCAGGTGCAGTTGTTGTGATTGTGGAAGTCTCTGTTGTTGTAGATGTTTCTGGGGCAGTTGTTGTGATTGTGGAAGTCTCTGTTGTTGTTGATGTTTCAGCAACAGTTGTTGTGATTGTGGAAGTCTCTGTTGTTGCAGATGTTTCTGCTGCACTAGTGGTGGATGTTTCAGGAGCAATTGTCGTGATTGTGGAGGTCTCTGTTGTTGTAGATGTTTCCACTCCAGTAGTGGTGGATGTTTCAGGAGCAGTTGTCGTGATTGTGGAAGTCTCTGTTGCTGTAGATGTTTCTGGGACAGTTGTTGTGATTGTGGAAGTCTCTGTTGTTGTAGATGTTTCTGCTCCAGTAGTGGTGGATGCTTCAGGAGCAGTTGTTGTGATTGTGGAAGTCTCTGTTGTTGTAGATGTTTCAGCAGCAGTTGTTGAGATAGTGGAAGTCTCTGTTGATGTAAATGTTTCTGCTGCACTAGCGGTGGATGTTTCAGGGGCAGTTGTTGTGATTGTGGAAGTCTCTGTTGTTGTAGATGTTTCTGCTGCACTAGTGGTGGATGTTTCAGCAGCAGTCATTGTGATTGTGGAAGTCTCTGTTGTTGTAGATGTTTCAGCAGCAGTTGTTGTGATTGTGGAAGTCTCTGTTGTTGTAAATGTTTCTGCTGCACTAGCGGTGGATGTTTCAGGGGCAGTTGTTGTGATTGTGGAAGTCTCTGTTGTTGTAGATGTTTCTGCTGCACTAGTGGTGGATGTTTCAGGAGCAATTGTCGTGATTGTGGAAGTCTCTGTTGTTGTAGATGTTTCCAATCCAGTAGTGGTGGATGTTTCAGGAGCAATTGTTGTGATTGTGGAAGTCTCTGTTGTTGTAGATGTTTCTGGGGCAGTTGTTGTGATTGTGGAAGTCTCTGTTGTTGTAGATGTTTCTGCTGCACTAGTGGTGGATGTTTCAGGAGCAGTTGTTGTGATTGTGGAAGTCTCTGTTGTTGTAGATGTTTCTGCTGCACTAGTGGTGGATGTTTCAGGAGCAGTTGTTGTGATTGTGGAGGTCTCTGTTGTTGTAGATGTTTCAGGAGCAGTTGTTGTGATTGTGGAAGTCTCTGTTGTTGTAGATGTTTCTGCTGCACTAGTGGTGGATGTTTCAGGAGCAGTTGTTGTGATTGTGGAAGTCTCTGTTGTTGTAGATGTTTCTGCTGCAGTAGTGGTGGATGTTTCAGGAGCAGTTGTTGTGATTGTGGAGGTCTCTGTTGTTGTAGATGTTTCTGCTGCAGTAGTGGTGGATGTTTCAGGAGCAGTTGTTGTGATTGTGGAGGTCTCTGTTGTTGTAGATGTTTCTGCTGCACTAGTGGTGGATGTTTCAGGAGCAGTTGTTGTGATTGTGGAGGTCTCTGTTGTTGTAGATGTTTCTGCTGCAGTAGTGGTGGATGTTTCAGGAGCAGTTGTTGTGATTGTGGAGGTCTCTGTTGTTGTAGATGTTTCTGCTGCAGTAGTGGTGGATGTTTCATTGTAAGGTTGTTGTGATTGTGGGAGGTTCTGTTGTTGTAGATGTTTCTTGTGGGGCAGTTGTTGTGATTGTGGAAGTCCCTGTTGTAGATGTTTCAGGGGGCAGTTGTTGTGATTTGTGTAGCCCTGTTGTTGTAGATGTTTCTGCTGCACTAGTGGTGGATGTTTCAGGAGCAGTTGTTGTGATTGTGGAGGTCTCTGTTGTTGTAGATGTTTCAGGTGCAGTTGTTGTGATTGTGGAAGTCTCTGTTGTTGTAGATGTTTCTGCTGCACTAGTGGTGGATGTTTCAGGAGCAGTTGTTGTGATTGTGGAGGTCTCTGTTGTTGTAGATGTTTCAGGTGCAGTTGTTGTGATTGTGGAAGTCTCTGTTGTTGTAGATGTTTCTGCTGCACTAGTGGTGGATGTTTCAGGAGCAGTTGTTGTAGATGTTTTAGGAGCAGTTGTTGTGATTGTGGAAGCCTCTGTTGTTGTAGATGTTTCTGCTGCAGTAGTGGTGGATGTTTCAGGGGCAGTTGTTGTGATTGTGGAAGTCTCTGTTGTTGTAGATGTTTCTGCTGCACTAGTGGTGGATGTTTCAGGAGCAGTTGTTGTGATTGTGGAGGTCTCTGTTGTTGTAGATGTTTCAGGGGCAGTTGTTGTGATTGTGGAAGTCTCTGTTGTTGTAGATGTTTCTGCTGCAGTAGTGGTGGATGTTTCAGGAGCAGTTGTTGTGATTGTGGAGGTCTCTGTTGTTGTAGATGTTTCTGCTGCACTAGTGGTGGATGTTTCAGGAGCAGTTGTTGTGACTGTGTAAGGCTCTGTTGTAGTAGATGTTGCAGCAGGAGTTGTTGTGGGTGATGAGTAATCTATTGTTGATTCATAAGAAAATGCTTTTCAATTTAGATGGCACTCACAAAAGCAATGAAAAATGAAAACAATTGTGTGTAGATTTTGTGTGTACATTTTTACAGAATACTTATGAAAAACCATCATTACTGACCAAAGTTGATATAAAATCATGTACAAATGACCATCTCCCAGTCAGTACAGTGTCTCATACATGTACAATACAAGATTTGTTTAAACACTTTGCTTTTAGGTTTTGTCAGACATACCTGTACCATTAATTGAGAAAAAAGTTATGTTCAGGTCATTAAGAGTTTCTGTGTCACTCATTAAGGCAGCTGCAGCTTCATCCGCTGACGGGACATCCTGTGTAGAGTTGAAGACGAGTTCTGATGTGGTAATGACCGATCCCTGGCTGGAATAAATGTTTTGGAAATACCTTATTATAATTATTTCTTTATATCTGCACCTGACTAATAAATGGATTAATCACATGCATTATCTTTCACAGTTTCAAACATTCACATAGGCAATGTATTCAAAATAATGAGTATTTAAATAGAGTATTTACCTGAAATTTAGTACAACGACTCTTAGGAAGGAACGAAATCTCCGGAAAAGGGCTTCAAGCTGAAATAAAATACAGACTGTTTCAATAAACTCTCATAAAACCATAAGAAATGTAAAGTATTTATAATTAAATGGAATTGCTGTTTATGCGTTGAATGATTATAGTAAATACATTATAAGGGTTTGAACTCACATGAATCTGAACAAGCTGAGCCCTATATATGAAAGCAGGAGATTGTGAATTACTGAGTTCATTGTTAAAGGTGTCTTTAGAGCGGAACACCAGCTTTATTTTCACTTCATATACAGGCTTCGTTGTTGTAGGTGTTTCTGGAGCCGTTGCTGTGACTGTGGAAGTCTCTGTTGTTGTAGATGTTTCAGGAGCAGTCGTTGTGATTGTGGAAGTCTCTGTTGTTGTAGATGTTTCAGGAGCAGTTGTTGTGATTGTGGAAGTCTCTGTTGTTGTAGATGTTTCAGGAGCAGTTGTTGTGATTGTGGAGGTCTCTGTTGTTGTAGATGTTTCTGCTGCACTAGTGGTGGAAAATTCAGGAGCAGTTGTTGTGATTGTGGTAGTCTCTGTTGTTATAGATGTTTCTTCTGCTATAGTGGTGGATGTTTCAGGAGCAGTTGTTGTGATTGTGGAGGTCTCTGTTGTAGATGTTTCTGCTGCAGTAGTGGTGGATGTTTCAGCAGGAGTTGTTGTGATTGTGGAGGTCTCTGTTGTTGTAGATGTTTCTGCTGCAGTAGTGGTGGATGTTTCAGGAGCAGTTGTTGTGATTGTGGAGGTCTCTGTTGTTGTAGATGTTTCTGCTGCAGTAGTGGTGGATGTTTCAGCAGGAGTTGTTGTGATTGTGGAGGTCTCTGTTGTTGTAGATGTTTCTGCTTCAGTAGTGGTGGATGTTTCAGGGGCAGTTGTTCTGATTGTGGAAGTCTCTGTTGATATAGATGTTTCTGCTGCACTACTGCTGGATGATTCAGGAGCAGTTGTTGTGATTGTGGAGGTCTCTGTTGTTGTAGATGTTTCTGCTGCAGTAGTGGTGGATGTTTCAGGAGCAGTTGTTGTGATTGTGGAGGTCTCTGTTGTTGTAGATGTTTCTGCTGCAGTAGTGGTGGATGTTTCAGGAGCAGTTGTTGTGATTGTGGAGGTCTCTGTTGTTGTAGATGTTTCAGCAGCAGTTGTTGTGATAGTGGAAGTCTCTGTTGTTGTAGATGTTTCAGGAGCAGTTGTTGTGATTGTGGAAGTCTCTGTTGTTGTAGATGTTTCAGGAGCAGTCGTTGTGATTGTGGAAGTCTCTGTTGTTGTAGATGTTTCTGGGGCAGTTGTTGTGATAATGGAAGTCTCTGTTGTTGTAGATGTTTCAGG
>JAFVLL020024150.1:0-50945 GCA_021397915.2 Tor tambroides | reverse complement strand
AAAAAAAAAAAAAAAAAATACATAGAAAATTGGAATTTCCAGCCAGGACATTGTCCGTTAAGTTCACGGACACTTGAACCCTAAATACAACACAATGCAAACGTATTTCAAAACAACAGGTAAAAACCTGTGAAAATCAACATGCCATTTTAACGGTCTTTTCCTAGAGTGTATGTCTCTTGACAATACACATCCTATCACACAAAAATAAGAGCTGTGAAAACAGCCATACTGTTCGTTTTTTTTTTTTCACCTGTCTTTTCCTCCCTCGCTCTATTCCTCCTCCCCCTTGAGCTTGCAAGCATCCTCCCGTGCAAAAGCGGCAATACCATAAGGTCAGCTACAGGATGCCTGAAAACACGATCTTGGTATTAATAGTTGCCAATAAAGGGAAGCGGTCACATGACCCACGGAGAAGTAGGCCCTCGCAGGAGCCACGTCTTGCTGCCCCTGCAACGGCATTGCCGTGCACCGGTTCGGCCGGCCATTTAGGGCTTTGGAAAAGCTTTCAGCATGTTGCCACACAAAGAGCCTCTTAGGGGGACGGCTGATTCACTTTACATTATTAACATAACACTGACTCGTGCTCTCAGAGAGGGCGAGAGAGAGAGAGCGTCCACTGGCACTCACTCATTGTACGAAGAGGAGAGCTCTCTCACGTGCTCGCATATAGGCTGGTCATTGTGCTCGCTTTCTCTGCTCTGCACACTTCATTTCTCTGTCTTTACGCTGCAAACAAAGAGTTGCAGTGACATGTGGGTCATTTAGAGGAGCCTTTATAATTCCCTCTGGAGCCACTGGATTGGTTGTGGCTGGTTCAACCCCCCAATAAAGATTAATTAGTGAATCCATTGGAACCTTTAATGACACTTACTCTTGTTCTTTATGAGCGGCCGGGCTTTTTTCCCGCATACATGTTCTCTGATCTCATGATGAGAGCTGACGTTTAATTCTGGAGATAAGTGCTCAAGAAATGAGCTTCTGCTTATGATGGGGGTTATGATAAAAACCTTGCGCTTAATTCCCCATAGACTCACAAGCAAGTTGATGTTTGCTCATTCATTGCTTCTGTTTTGTTTTATAGGTCCACACACAATGAGCTGGAGAAAAACCGGTAAGTACGATTTTAAGGTTTTTTTTTTTACCTTAATTCTGAGAACACTGGCAATTATAAGCAATATCACAAGCAAATAGGCTATCACTTAAACTTGCCTCAACCTCAAGAGCACCACACCTTGAACATGTGCGCTAATTGTCATGATTACAAATAGGTACTAAAATTTTAAGAAAGAAATTGGGGGGAGTCAGCAAGGAGATGATATTTGGGCCCCAATATGAGATCAGTGCTTTATGTTGTGGTTGAAAACAGTGATGTATTGCAGTCTTTTACTCACAATCAAATTTGGAAGTTAGAGCTTTGTGGTTTGGTTGCTATATTTCCTGCTTTGCTTTTTTGTAGAGCATTGGCATGCAAGTGTCGGTAAGTGAGGGAATAGTGTATATTTGTCATTGCAGAAAATACTTGCAGTAAACAACATTGTAAAGATCCTTACTAATGAGACAAGTTATGCAAGTATTGAAGCTACTTTTCAAAATTCATTAAATATGAAAAATAAAAACGGCATTACTTAGGGCGAACAGGAAGTTTGAAACACGGAAGTATTGTCCTACAGCCTGTCCCTGCAGCAACAGGTACCTAAAAGTGAAAGTAAGAGCTGACCCAATTCTGCTAATCTAAGGGCATTCCCTCTCCTCATGGCTTACCCGCCCCTCGGTCCTGCACAACTACTGCAGCCTCAGTTTCAGATTACTGCCCAGACTCCAGGGAGACGACAGAAACCAGAGACGGACTCATATGTCCGTTCTTTCACAATGTCATTTGCATAATAGGAAGTTCACAGAAGGAAACTGGTTATTACTGTAGGTGTACATTATTAGGAGAATACAAGTGTGATTTCTTTGAAATGTCCCAAACATATGGGTGGTGTTTTTCTTTGAAATCACCACCCATGTGTGGAGTGAGCGCAATGCGTGAGCGTTTACAGATGATGGACTGTATGTTCTGGTCTCATGAGTGCTTATCTGATAGGCATTAGACACCGACAGTGCGGGGCCTGCTGTTTAGGCTCTGTGCATGCAAATACTGGAGGCTCCACTTCAAAGACCAAAAATAACTCTCGTCTAGACTAACAGGAACTCCTTTGTGACCCTCTATATGAAGACCTGGAGCTCTATTAACTTTTCTTAAGCACAGAGAAGTGTCGTGTCTATTTGCTTGCCAGTCGTTTTAGATGGGACATGCGTGATATCGGAAACTTGGACAATGAATTTGCTGCAGAATCATTGGTGGACCAAAGCACACAGTTTTACTTGAGTAGTTTTAAATTCACCATATGTATGTGTGCATGCAAGTAGACTCATCTCCTCCCAGACCGGCTGGGTTTCTCAGAAAATGTCTACACATGTGAAGGGTTGACAGTGCGCCGGCGTAGAGCTGTATGGGTTTGGTAGAGATAAAGAGGACAGGGCTTGTCGGACAACCTTTAGTGTCAGCACAAACAAATATTACACAACACATTATGACGAAGGTACAGTCAGCAGCCACACCCAATTTTACCCCTCACTCCGTGTGACTTGAAGAGTTCTCAAAGCTATCATTTTAATTTTTGTACTTAACTTCCCAGCAGCACAAAGTGTTAATACATCCCTTCCAATCTTCTTTCATGATATATCAAAATACTCCGATATAGTTAAACGCTTTGAGTGGCTCAACTGGAAGCGCAAGGGGAGAGTTTCCTGCTTGCCAATGCCTTACTGCAGTCCCAGGTGGCAAGCGTCGACCATTTTGTGTCAGGCATCACATGCAGTTTCTGTCTAATGAAGATGTAAGATAGCTCAGTGTTTTTGCATTGAGAAAGGAAGAGGAAGGAGATGAAAGCCTTGTGACCACATTCCGGCCTCTCGCAAGCCACCGCACGTATACAGATAACACACGTGTGTTCATGCAAGCATGCCGTTGTTTGATCTTATGATGCCTTTGAACATATGTGGTGAGCCTCAACTTCCTAAACTTGGGTTTGGTTGCACAGTTCGGATGTCAGCTAAGGAAGATGTCGAATTGAACTGAAATCACTGATTTCATTGCCAATTATGGGTATGTGGTTGTTAATTATTGGGTATATGAAAGCGAGGGTGTTTGGTTGTGTGTTAAGAATGCTGTCGTGGATGTGTGGGCCATGGTGTGTTTGACAGTCAGAATGCAAAGGCTCAGGAATAAAGCTGCCAAGCTGGCTTACTGAAAATAGACCAGCGGCCCTAAGAAAAGATCTTTTCAGAACATAGAGGCGCTTGGGCTGATTGGCTACAACACACTTCCGCCCACAAAGAGAATCATTAGGAATAAAGTGTGTTTAGAAGATACATCGTCATCCATTGCCAAAGTGTGCTCCTCAAGAACTCGCTGCCGATGACCTTATATGTTGTCTACGGCAGTACAGAGGAAGCTGGAGTCAGAACATTCCGCTTCCCCTGGGAATTCCGGAACCCCCTGGAAGGGAAGCTGAGAACTGACTGTTCTCTCTGACCTGATGCCTTATAAGCTTTTCTTGGCCAGCAAAAGCAGCTTAGGAAGTGTGATCTTTGGTCAAGCAAGCAATGCAGACTCGCACACGTGCCAGGGCATGTTCACAGTGCATGCGTAGATGCACACTCATGCTATGGAAGGTTGACAAAGCTCTGGGTGTTTTGGGTGAGTCAGGAAGGACACACACCCCTGTGGCAGTCTTTGGGTTATGTCTGAAGAGTATAGTAGAGGACATTTGAGATTCAGTGGCCACTAGTGCTCTGCCTTGCCCCACATTTACTGTGACTGTAAAAGAACACCGTGTTTCATTGCACATCTCGCTTCAAATGCAGCACGCATAGTTACTAGTGGGTAAGGTTACAGAAACAACACACAAACAGACCCACATCTTTGATGCCACCATAAACCTTTCTATACATCCACACCCAACATTTTTAGACACCACCTTACCAGTACAACCAAATTTTTTGAATTACAGGTTGAAATCTAGGAAGCAAGTGACATTCCTGAATGGCACAGTCAGTTGAATGTCACCAGCAACACCCTTAAAACCTGTTAATGAAATTCGTATGGTTTTTTGTTTCTACATTGTGTAAAAGTATGACAGTTTGCAGGCCTGACAAGGATGTAACCAAACATTCCAAATTGGTGCAAGGACCAAATCTAATTGCTTAACAATTGGTCATTGAAAAAAAAAATATTATTGGGCAACTACTGATCAAAATATTGAGGTGACATGCCCTCCTCAATGTTTGTGGTAGTTACAGCCCTGAGGCCTACCACAGAGTGTCATATATTGAGTTATGCTTGGCCTAGGGAATCATCATGGCAGGGGGGACAAAGCTATACTATCCACTCATCCAATCAGTGGACCTCCTGAAAGTCGTCCAATCATAACCAACCACATTGATCTGCACTCATGGTCCTTTGCTTTGTGTGTCATGGCCTTTGATCTGATTACGGAAGAGACCTATGGCTGTTTGCCCTTCCACCACCGCTGTGTGTGTATTTTTTGTGTTCGGATTAAGCGTCCTTCCGGGGAAGTAAAATGGATTGAGTGGATTTTCTGTGAGAGAGTGGTGTGATCCAAACATCTGGTGATGTTTCTGTTTTCTGATTTCGTTCCGTTTGTTTTTGGGTTCACCTCACGTTTATTAGATTATCCAAAGTGTCCACAACCTTCTGGCCAATTGAAACCCACGTAATAGAGAGCCGTACAATAGAGAATTTGTGTTTTCCATGCACGCAGCCATCTGCAGGAGCTTTAGGGATGGGGGCAGCAATCACATGACCACACACACACACAAACTCTGTGGGCATGTGAGTGGGGTCTGCTGGTCTGGGCTGTACGGAGCAGATTACTGCTCAGCACGTGTGAACTAATCCATGTGTTACTGATGGGCCAGAGCGGGCCTTGCTCCACCACAGCTGTTACTGTCTGAGTTTGTACGTGCTCCTTTATTTCCCTGTGGATTGTAGCCATTGCTCTGCCTGTAGTGCGTGTTATTGTACGTGTGTTTAACCAGGGGTGCAGCAAAGGTATATCCTCGGCCCGATGTAGGTCTCGTTCTGTCTCCCCCTACTAGGGATGGGTCTCAATGTTCGACTAGTTGCACAACAACTGACTAGACGAATGGAAGTGAGACTAGTTCATCCACATTTTTTAAAATTTGTTTGTAGTTTCTGATATTTTTAGTGCTGCTTGTTGTATTACATCTTGCACAATTTTTTGAGCATCCCACCATGAGAATTGCATTCAAGACATGGATGAAGTTATAAAGAGTCCAACTTCTTTAAACCCTTGCAGCCTATTACATTACTTCATGCTCTGTTGACACTGAATGAGACTAGTCCGTCGACTAGCTATATGCAGGCAAACCAATCACTATTTGATTTTGAAAATATGTATTTTTGCACATCCACCCCCTTTGTGTGTTGTACAGTAAGCTGTCATTGGTTCACCCCATGCATGGCTCAAAGGCTTCTTTGTTTCCGAGCATGTTTACATATAGTGCCGTCATAGTGTCTGTCTCTACTCTCTTTCCACTGGTATCTGTCTCTTCCTCCTACCTCTTTATTCATCTCCCTTTCATTCTTTCTATCCTGACTACCCCCCACCTTCTAACTTTACATCTGCAACCATCCCTGCACTCCCTCGTTCTCTGCCCACATTTGAAGGTTGCTTTTATTCTCAGCATGAGTGTACGTTGCTTTTAGGTTGGTACGTTTCTCTAATGTCATGCTCACGTTGCGTTTCGTCCAGTTTTTGGACAGATTACATGAGAACGGAGGACTAGCACCAATAATGGCCTCCCATCTGTGTCTGTTTATGTGGTGGGGGAGGATACCACTCGCGTTTAATCTGAGAGCTGTTCGAGAGCTCGGGTCTGTTACTGATATGATGGGGACACGTCTGCATGCTCACCCATTGTGACATCATAAAGCACGTGGCCAAACCTTTAAATAAAACAAGGATGGTAACCCAGATCAAGCTGTCAGTCCTGCTGTATTGATCAGATCCGAACTAGGGCTTGAGAACCCAGAGCCTGTTCTCGCTTTGTAATTTGCGCAGTGGTGTATTATAACCCAGCCATGTGACACGATGCTTCAGAGGCATCATGTGAGGCAATGGAGAAAAATATACTACGGGAGAATCCGTAGGAAAAAAAACATGACGTTTTTAGTGTGTGTGCATTGCTGTATGATTACTCCATCATTATGGCTCGGGGTTTCATCTATATTACATGCACGTGATGCTATAAATAGGTGGTTGGTTGTGAGAGAGGATGCAGTTTGTGTTCTCACTTAAAGAAAAATGATAAGATTCCGGAACAATATAAATCAAAATTTCTATCAGTGGAGAGCTGTGCAGATTTTTGTTTGCTGCATAGACAGAGGTGCTGCGTGGGAAAATGTGAGATTTCCTGCTGTTGAAGCAAGCTATGATTATACATGAGTTAGGGCTGGGCGGTATATCTCATGCGATATGCATGCGCATCTCGTCGGTAAAGCCGGCTCCTTGATTAGCGGTAAATCTCCATCACCTGTTTTCAAATGGAGCGCCGTTTAATACACGGGACCGTAGATCACTGAGAAGTTACGCAATATCGCTGTCATTATCGCAGATGAATCGCCTTTGATAATGAACGCGTATTGCAAGGAAGCTTCTCAGTGATCTACGGTCCCGTGTATTAAACGGCGCTCCATTTGAAAACAGGTGATGGAGATTTACCGCTAATCAAGGAGCCGGCTTTACCGACGAGATGCGCATGCATATCGCATGAGATATACCGCCCAGCCCTAACATGAGTATATATGGATACTTGGCAAATAGCCAGGCCAGTATGTAATCTGCATACTTTTTTCCACGCTCTTGTGTGGGGAAAATGTTGAATATTTTGTTCTTAATGCAGATTATAATTTAAGAGTGCGTTCGAATAGCGTCGACCCCCTCTTGACCTTGACATTACTTATTACCATGCCAGGCCCATAGCATTATGCCAACTCCATTCATTATTTACCAATAAATCAAGCAGAATCTGGAGCAAGCATGTGTTTTCAACCCCTAATAAAACCCCCACCACACTAGAGGACAGAAAGGATGAATCTATCCATCTATCTAAGGATATACGTTTATAAACATTACAACGCAAGTGCACATGAATGCACGTTATATATTGCATTTGTTTGTTTGACAACTAAATGTAATCCAACATTTCACGATCATGACAGTCCTGACAATGAGCGTGTGTGTTTATTTTTATGAGTCATTTATAAGGAAATGTGAAGATGTTTTGCTCGGGGTGTAAGAGAGAGCAGGTCTGAACATGCTCCAACGTAAGAGGCACGTTTGATTTGAGTTATTATTAAACCGAGTTGTAGAGTTCTCTATATGACTAATGCAGAGGAGTATAAAACTTGGCATCTTCTACCAGTGCCAGATCTTGACCAGAAGAATAGACTCAGCTTGCAGCTTTGAAGCACAGATTCTGCACACCCACGATTATCAAGGGTCGTTCATTTACTCTGTTCCAAAACCAATTGAACTGCCTACAGAGGCAGCATTTTAAGGCAGTATAGTTAACTTGTTTTAGTCATATTTGCCTTGTGGAAAAGGCAATCCCAGAATACAGTGCAACAAAAAAGTATCAATAAAAATGCTAATTTTATGTTTCTGCGTGCAGTATTGCACTGTTAGCTTAACTGCATGCTAATGTCATTGGACTCCATTGGAGTCAATTGTAAGTTGAGTTTCCCTTGCAGAGGCTGTTTTTATTTATCTGTACTTGTATAATTTTTCATATCAGCCGTTTATGAGGTTCAAAGACTGTTCACTATTAAAAAATAAAGGTTGTGTTGGCACCAATAGCCTTGTTGTGGGTAACACACCGACATACAGCGCAGTTGTGCTACGGTCGTCCCAAGTTCGAATCCTGACTCTAGGACTTTTGCGATCCCACCCCCCATCTCTCTCCCACTTCTCCCATTTTTCCACTTTTGTACAGTAGAAAGGTGTTCATTGATGCCAATAAAGAAGCCTTATGTTTAAGAGTGTAGCATTCCTCCTTAGAAGGCAGCTGCCTATGTAGGAATCAATCTGCTAATTTTGATTTTGCAACAAAGGTAACGTGATAAAGTTAATCTGTTACATAACTTTACTGCGCATGCATTGTTGTTCGCTCTGCAAGTTATTCATAGTAACTGAAACACACCTAACTTTACCTAGACCATATTACATCTAGCTTTTGTGTGTGTTTTTGTGTCGGTTTCTGTTTTGATTTCTCGCATTATGCAACCAGACTTTTTAGGTACCACAGAAACTGAGGTGTTTAATGCATGACGTAATAATTAGGTCTTTTAAAGATGTTGTTTTTCACTTAGCCTGCGAGACAACAGACTTAGTGATTGTTGTTTGGCATGGTCTCTGTCTGCCGACTGAAACGAAGTCATTTATCACGCCACACACAAACGAAAGCAAACACGCGCACATATATACACCCTTCTCGACAAGTACTGTTTGAGTGCGTGACGTGACGCTGTCATGTCTGGAGACAGATGATATGTAGATAGCGTGAGAAGTACATTAAAGATATTTGGGTTACATCTGGTTGCCATGGTGAAGGGGTTGTAGGGCAGAATGGGTGTAGATGAGTTAGAGGCCTGGTGCAGTCATTTGTAAGAGCTACAAGTAAGTCTAAAATACCAGTCTGCTCCCTACAGCCATTAATGCACCAGGTTGATCAATCAGTGTCCACACACACTGAGGCAGACTCTGGAGCGTCTGCGACGGGTGTGTGTGAGACGGGTGTCCTGATAACAGTGCCCTCTCGGTGGTGCTCAGACAGAGTGATAAGGCTTGTGATAAATCTACCGCCATTGTCACAGACCAGACAGACTGCGTGCGTGTGTGTGTGTGTGTGTGCATGTGAGAAAGAAAGAGAGCAGCCATCTTCATTGCCAATAAGGTGGAATGCAAACGGAATTAGAGTTGAAAAGCCTCAATAACACAATTAGAGACTCGCATGCTGATAATGATCTCCTGTACACAAGCACGCTCCTGCTCAAGTGCGCTCGTAAAACGTAGACGGAGAGTCTGCTTGTGTTTTAAAGGGGTGCTGGCCATCAGTGTTATGTATCATTGATATACTATTATAGTTTTTGTTAGTTTTGTTATTAGTGTTTTCTTAATGTGTGTATAGTTTTTAAGGTTTTATTTATTTTAGTACTTTTAGTAAAAATATCTATCTTTCGTTCGTTCATCTGTCTGTCTGTCTGTCTCTATCTATCTGTCTATCTATCGTTCGTTCGCTCGCTCGCTCTATCTGTCCATCGTTCTGTCTATCT
The DNA here is from genome assembly GCA_021397915.2 of Tor tambroides. NCBI lineage: Eukaryota > Metazoa > Chordata > Actinopteri > Cypriniformes > Cyprinidae > Tor > Tor tambroides. Next base: position 41,518 of record JAFVLL020024150.1, on the reverse strand, counting down.
GTCTGTCTATAGATTATCTAACGTAATCATCGTCTGTCTGTCTATCTGTCGTTTTGTCTATCGTTCTGTCTATCTATATATCTATCATTCTATTGTTTTATCACTCTGTCTATCTATCTGTCTGTCTATCTTTTGATTGTTCTATCTATCATTCTGTCTATAGTTCTATTATGTCTACTAGGGCTGAGATGATAAATCGATGCAGAATCGATTCCTGGATCGATTCCGAGATTTTTCCGAATGCATCGCGATTCCTCTGGAATCGATTCTGAGCTTGGATTTTAACAGCAGATGGCGCTCTAATCTAGTTTTTATCCACACACACACAAATTCTCAAGAAGAAGAGCTCTTGTGCATTCGCCTGAGTCTATAATTTCACCTCAGCTCAGAATTAATGTAAACAGCCCACTGTGAACACCCTTGTAATTCACTTCAACCTTTTTGAATTTTATGAATGATTATTTTAGGTTCAAGTGTGTGTAAGGATTTGGAATCAAGCAGAGTCTACCTAATGTCTACCATTCTTTGGTTTCATCTGTTGTTCTTTATATTGTTCTATTGTTTTATCATTCTTAAATTTATTTTAAGTATTAAAATGCTTATTTTTAGTTTTAGTTAATGCTAATAACTCTGTTGGACACACTGGTCACTTTTGCATCAGAAAGGAACTGATCTCAACCTCAACTTTTGAGTTCCTAGAATACAATCTTCAAGTAGTCAGTGGCATGTGTGGGTGTGCATGCGTGCCTAGTGTTTTAAGCCAGAGAATGAGGTGTTGTCTCGTAAGCGGTTGTCAGATCACACAGGTACAGCAAGTTCATTGCGTTTCTTCAGGGCGTGTATGTGCGTGAGTGTATGAGGCTGACGTTTCTGTTTGTCATATTTCAGGCGAGCCCACCTTCGTTTATGTCTGGAGCGATTGAAGACTCTCATCCCGCTGGGACCAGACTGCAGCCGCCACACCACTCTGGGACTGCTCAACAAGGCCAAAACGCACATAAAGGTAAACACACTTCAGAGGAGCTCCTAAATTGAGCTAGTGATGTTGGCGCTGTGGCCTAGTGGTTTGCGCACATGCTCTGGCACATTGAGCCATGGTGCTCATTTGGGAAATTTGAGTTCTAATTTTTAGTTTTCATTTTAGTTTAACTTGTTTTGTTTTTATTTATATTTAATTTCAGTTTTAATTTTAGTACATCAACTTACTTATTTTTTTTATTTTACACAAAATATTCACATCCGCACATTTAAACAGCCACAACACCTTACAAAAACCCACAGCTTCCTGTAAGCAGAGCCACGTCCCTTAATGTGACAAATCAGTTTCTATGCCTTAAGAGCTTTTTTTGTAAAACACATGTCAAGCACTACAGACAGATACTTTGTATTGTTGAAAATATGTATCTGATAATAGCCCTGTATTTTCAGTTTGGCTTTCATTCTGATGTCCTACTGGTTTTGCCCTAATAACAGGTTAAGCTGTCCCGACCAGTTACGTGTGTGTGTGCGTTAGTGATTGTAGCTGGAAGTCATGCTGCATTGTTCTAGCATAATGTGTTATAAGGTCACAAGGGTCATATGTGGAGAGATTATTGATCCGAACTGGAATCAGAACTGTAGTAAACAAATCCATTAGTCACATGAGCTTGACAGAACACACCTCTTTAAATCACCCATCCTGCTATTTCACATATCATGATGTTAATGAAGTGGTTTAAAATTTTGGTTAGTGCTGTTGCAAATCAATTCAGGTTTGAATCTGGCTTGCAACATTTCCCAATGCTGAATTGATAAAAAGGAACAAAATAATATAAAGGTCTTGTAGCGCTGAACATGTCTTTACTTATGCATTAGCTGTAATAAGCATTGATTACACTGTGAATTCTTTTGTGCGTGTCGTTAGTGATTTTCTGTAATTATCTGTGAGTCACCGTCCTTTGTCTTTCCACAGAAACTGGAGGAAGCGGAGCGTAAGTCTCAGCATCAGTTGGAGAGTTTGGAGCGAGAGCAGCGCCACCTCCGGAGGCGTCTGGACCTGCTGCGGGGCGGCGGGGGCGTGCTGGAGGGCGAGAGGATACGCACTGACAGTGTAGGCTCCACCCTCTGCTCCGAGAGATCCGACCACTCCGACTCAGACCAAGGTTGGAGCTTCATGTGTTAATCTATTATATAACGTAAACTTTACAATGAATAAAATAATTTTTAACCATCAATCATTCTATCTATTGTTTTAGCGTTCTGTTGTTCTATCCATCTTTATCTATCTATCTATCTATCTATCTATCTATCTATCGTTTTATGTATTGTTCTATCTATCTATCATTCTATCGTTCTGTCTGTCTATCGTTCTATCTATCCGTCTTGTCTATCTATCTATCCGTCTTTATCGATCTGTCTATCTGTCTGTCTGTCTGTCTATCATTCTATCTGTCTCTATCTATCTGTCTGTCTGTCTATCTTTCTATCTATCGTTCTATCTGTCTATCATTCTATCTATCTGTCTTTATCTATCTATCTATCTATCTATCTATCTGTCTATCTATCGTTCTATCTATCGTTCTATCGTTCTATCGGTCTTTGTCTATCTATCTATCGTTTTATGTATTGTTCTAGCTATCTATCATTCTATTGTTCTATTTGTCTATCGTTCTATCCGTCTTTGTCCATCTATCTATCTATCTATCTATCTATCTATCCGTCTTTGTCTGTCTATCTATCGTTTATGTATTGTCTTCACTCATCTCTCTCTCTTTCTCTCTCTCTCTCCTGTTCTGTAGTTTTCTCCATCCATCTGTCTCTCATTGTCAGCCTATCATTCTGTCATCTATTGTTCTGTCGTTCTCTAGCTAGATATCTTTCACCACTTCATGTGACATACCTGATATGATGCACGATGCATTGAAAATGTTGTCTGACTTTATTTCACTCTCTCTCTGTGAACACAGAAGAGATGGAGGTGGATGTGGAGAGCACAGAGTTCTCTCATGGAGAGCTGGACAGCACCAGCACAGCCAGCACCAGCGATCTGGACGACCACAGCAGTCTACCGAGCACTGCCAGCGATGAGGGCTACTCTTCCTGCAGCATCAAACTGGCCTTCAGCTCATAAAACGAGCTCCCCTTTACACACACACACACACACACACACACACACACACACACACACTATCCCAGACCTCGAAGTGAGTCCTGCCTCCTAGCCACCTATCCCTCCTCGACCAATCAGAGACTCTTAAGTCAGGTGACCAGAACACCGCCCACCCTATAGAATGCCTGATGTGTTGTTTTAAGTTTGTGAATGTATCTGAGAGAATATGAATGAGATGGAAACAATCTGTGATTGTGATTTTAATTGGGTTATTAGATGGTTATATTCCTGAATAAGAGACTTTTCTGATAATTGTCATTATCTAAATCCCCTTTTTCCGAAAGGAAAGCTAAGATGTATAAAAATAGATGTTTAATTTTTAATTCAAACCCCTGATTGTTAATTCTCTACATGAATGGGTCGTGAACTGGTCACTAGTGAAACATTCAACTAAACCCACCCAAATTGGATCACCTGACATGTGTAACTCCATATCAACACAAGAAACCCCAAACCTGTTGATTTCCTTCTCATCCGGTCTAATGGTTCTAACGTCGCTGCTGAACGGCGACGGGGACTGTCATTGGTGCTACGTGACACAACCAATAAAGCAGAAAGATCTACTGCTTTCATCAAAAACGACGGAAAAACTACGATCCCATGGCTGTGGGAATTTTTGGTGCATTAAACCGTGGAGCTACTTTCCACGCAGCAGCTAAAACCCAGCGATCTTGCACTCGACCGCGTAGAGCCCTCCGTAGAACTGGCGCCCCGTCAGAGAAATATCCACCCCTGTGTTTAACTAGATGTCTCTCCTGGCAGAAATAAGCAATAAACTCTTGTAGTCAGATCAACACATTAGCACTCCTACTCCTGAGACACAACGCTTGTGTCCGTCCAAAAGAGCAACGCCAACTTGCTCGTTTTTGTACATAAATACGATAGTTTAATAAATTAAAGTTAAAATAAAAACTGAGTTGAGAAAAAAAAAAAGGTAGTTACCCATGGGTAGAAATTGCCTCTGTTGCTGTATGTCTTGTGTTTTGTGCATTTTAAATTATATTTTTGCAAAGATTGACTATCTTCCTCTTGAGAGTCTTTTGCGGTGGCATGGACAGTATTATTTGTTCATTATGCTGGATGAAACGCAAGTAGTTTCAATTCTGTGGCTGCCCAAGAAATTTTACGACTTTCTTTAAAACTAAACAACCAACACACTTAAGTACTTAAAATCGGACGCACAAGAACGAGTGAACGCAGGCAGTGGTCGGTGGGACGCCAAAGCGTGGACCTCTGTTTAAGGCATGCTAACTCTTGAGTGGCGCTCTTTATTTATTCGATTTTATGTTCAGATTTATTTTTTTTTAAAGCTGAAAGGCATTCCACTACTAGTGTGCTGTGGACGTGGAGTGAGCGGCGCATGCGCGACAAAATCGGCGCGAAGCGCTACGAACTCCTGCTTCCCGCTGTACTGTATGTTAAACTCGTTAATTTCTTTATTTTGTGTGAGAAGAAGCATTCAGACTTGATTAACTTTCCTCAAGTCGTATTTATTTTCTCCCCTCGATCCGAAATCGGAGGAAAGGGTTAACTTATTTCATTCGTCAAAAATCTTTGATGGCATTCCCCTCTCTTTTAGTTTCCTAATTCTCTTCTAAACCGTAAACTCACTCCGTCTGTGATTTATTATTATTTTATATTTCCTCCCCCAAATGCCGAGCTGCTTTTTAGTGCGTTTTAAAGCCAAGTCTAATTTGTAAACGTTCTGCCTGCAATCGAGCAGTACGGACATCTGCTAGGTGTCCCGGTCCAGCATCAACCAAATGATTTTGGCTGCTGAACGGCCCATATGTGTGGAGTAGTTGTACTCACCCCTGTTAAAGAGAGTTTTAGTATTGACTGATTTAGTCGGGTGTAAATTCATTGTGTTTAGAACAAACTGAGGTGAACGCCACGGAGGCGTTTTCACGTGCGTTGGTGCTTTATCAACACCTGGCCAAACCACAGACGAGAACCTCTGTTGTCCTCATAAGAGGACATGTTGCTTTTGTCTTTTGTCTTTCCTTTTCATTCATATTGTTTTATTGGTTTATGAATCTGCACTATTTAAAGCCAGGGCCCATACTGAAATGCCAGTGCTTTTTGTTTTGTTTTATTTTATTTAATTTTTGGAAGAGAATGGACCATGTCCTGTTGAGGCCACCATGTACCGATCCAGGCCCGAATTCAACGACACTTCCCAGAGAAGTGGTGCTGGTCTGGGATCAGCTCTCCCATGTCTCTGACCGCTCCGGAGGAAAATAAAAATGCTAAACGGATCCTGAAACAGCATCTGTGTTTTGTCAAGAGACTCGGGGACAAGGGTCTGTTAGAGGCGAAGCTTTTCCACCCGGAAGGAACAGAGGTCCTGATGAACTTTGTGGCCATTCTTTGTAAACATGCACTCTGATTCTAGCTGTGAGTTAAAATGCAATACTTACAATAAACACCAAGATTGTCAAAAAAAGATCAGGAAATGCTTTATCTTAATTTTCTTCTTTATTGATTTAAATCTTAGTACTTGTCATTTTAGTACTGACACATAATTATTTTACCCACACAAAATAATGAACAATTTTAAGAAAATACAAGAGCCATTTTGTCAATAGTGGTATGCTGCAGTTTGGGATGACGTTATATCAGAAAACAAAAGAATCACTTTTCATTTGGCGCCATCTAGAGGCCAACTTAGTATATCATTTTCTGTTGAGCACCCATAAAACTGATGGTGCATGGTTTTTATTATACTGAAATATTTTTTATTATTGCTGATGTTGTTAAAATATGAAATTTCTAATACAATGTTGATAAGATCTCAAAACAAACAATGATCAGAAATACAATGTTTTATTATCAATCCTCTGCTGCCCTCTGGTGGTCATTCATGATAGTTCAGAGATGCGTGTTACCACCTGGTCTCTTAGCGCCTACAACATGGCATGCAAAGAATATACAATCAGAAATGTGTTAAATTCAAGTCAAGGGTCAGGTAAAATTATAAACGCTGTTTTAAAATTCATTAAAAATAGTGTTCTTAATATTGACGCCTAGACTGAAATCACTCCACACTCCAGCACAGGAGGAGGCGATATGCGCCTAAAAACTGGTATGCAACTCCATTAAACCCACAGAAGAAGAAGAAGAAGACTGGAGTCTTCTGAGGAGAGGCGAGCAGTTCACGGTATTTCTCATATTTGCACAACCATGAAACATCATCTAGAGTTTAAGCAACATATACGGGCTCATTTATGTATTGTTTCCATCGGGTTCAGCGCTGTTTGTGTGTTTGCTGATTTAAACACTCAGACATGTTCAGTTCATGAAGACCTGAGCGCTTTTGTGTTTTTGTGTTACTGAGTGGATGCGAACCGATATCAATTTTTGCTGCTGCGATTTGATTTATAACCTTATTTCTCTTATCTTTGGGGGATCAAATGTGTTATAGTTACTATATGTGGTTAAAATGAATAACAGATACTGCTAAATACTTCATAATGAGCCACATGGGACGTTTTAAATCTAGACATAATATGAATTATAACAGGAAACATTCAAATGTTGTTTTGTGGTACTCTTTCTGTTTAATGAAGAGTTTATGATCAGTTTCTGCACGTATGAAACTATAATATGTTAATAATTGAATTACTTCATTGCTACGAATGTAGTTAAAATGATGATTGCCATCAAAAAATGTCACTGTTATATGGGAGAGTTTATATTTCTATGCAGATATATTCTTATTAATACAAGGGCATAATAATAAAAAAGTATATATTGATAGAAATGTTCACAAAAGTGCACACAATGTGTGAATTATGTGCATGCAGTGTTACTGAAGGAGCTTTTTAAATTGATGTGCTCTTTGTGTCGATGCTGTTACTTTTACTATAGTAATATGATGATTTATAAAGAGACAACACTTAGACTATGGTTTCTTCAAAGATAGAAGTTGGAGGGCATTTGCTTCACTTACATAAATGCTTAGATCAAAACTCAGTAACTGATTTATTGTTGATTTTGGCAGATCTGCTTCTTCCACACAGAAATTCATGTTCAGTGAAGCTCCTCCCACAACAATCACACCGTCAGTGATTTCACCAATAAATGCTGGAATTTTCTCATCAGTTTACAAGTGCAGACGAGCATCAGACCATCAGGAAGAAATGAAATCTGCAAAGACTGAGTTTATTAAAGAGGAAAGTGAGGACATGAGTGATCCAGAACCCTGCAGAATGAAACACACAGAACAGAGAGGTTGGAGTTTATTCTTGATTCTTCATTCATTCATGACGCTGAAGAACATTAAAGGGGTCATGTGATGCGATTTCAAGTTTTCCTTTCTCTTTGGAGTGTTACAAGCTGTTTGTGCATAGATAAGATCCCTGAAGTTACAAAGACTAAAGTCTCAAAACCAAAGAGATATTTTTATCAAAGTTAAGACTCTGCCACGCCCTCCTAAAACGGCTCATTCAAACATGCCCCACATGTCTACGTCATGGTGTGGGAAGATTTGCAAAACACTGTCCAAATGTATATGGAAAGAAAGAAGGCGTGATTTTTATTCTCGCTGTAGTGTTGTTGCTGCTGCCTCCATGTCCTGGAGACGCTGTTTCGTTGTGAAAGCCAAATTACTTTGTTTGGGCTTCCAAAAGAGAACACAACTAGAAATCAGTGGTTCAGTTTACAACACTGTTCCAGAACAGTACAACGCAAATATTAGAGTATGTGCAGCGCATTTTACGGAGGACTAATTCCTGAATTTGGAAGAGTAGCCTACAATGCTGGCTCGCACAAAGGCTGTTTTTTTTATAAAGTGGGGCAATTGACCGTTCGCAAAACCCGCCCACCCTTAGTTACTGTTTCCATGACCGACAAACAATGCCGCTCTCACGCTACACACATGTTCTCAAGCAGTGAAAAATACATCGCAGAGCTAAGACGAAACTGACAACACACCGACAGAGAAGACAGAGCAGGTTACTTCTGATATGAAACAAGGTCTCAGGACCCTCAGCTTTTAAATTTAGTCATTTTTAAAAAATTCAAACAATAAATACCGTTTTGTGGCTCTTCAGTGTGTCGTGACAGACTGTATTGCCTCAGTTCAAACACGTGAACTGATCGTCTTTTCATATTTACTTAAAGCACGATATCAACATGAATAAACATCAGAAAGTGTTTTATTTCAACCACGGAACACACCATTTTCAAGTTTAAGTCCACCGAAGTTAATCTACTCTCCTGTCTGATTTGTTGTTAAGGCTAGGAGACAGCTGCGGCTATACTGGCCATGCGCATTTACATATTTTTCGAGCCAACAATATAACGTGAAACCTATAAAAATGGTTTTAAAAAAGTACATCGTACGTAAAAAAGTAAATCACTTTAGAGTGTCGCAGTGACGGTCTTTTTGCAGTAAAGGACCTGTCATAGTTTAATGAGTGGGAAGATGACATGAAGCGTCGCGGTTAACCTGCAATAAAAACAGATGAGCGCTCATGTGCATATAAAGCTCCCGATCGGGGCGAAGTTCACGGTATTGTATCCACAGAATGATGATAAGAGCACACGTTTTAACATATTTTAATATTTAACACTCAGTATTTAACTTAAGCGCTGCAAGTCATGCATACAGCGCCGGACATGACAGATTTTCTGGTAGCAAAACAAATACTTTAAAGGAATAACTTAGTTTATTGCCGTTACCGTGGCAACCAACAACAGCACAGCTTAACCCTCCGCACATTTTTATATTTAGTTATATTGAAAAAGTTTAAATTCAGTCGATCTTTTTTACCCGTTTTAACATGGATTTCTATGGAGACCTGTAGTAGCTGTCGGGCAAGATGGCGGATAGCAGCGGCGGCATAATAATCGGCACATAATCTCACACGTAATCTCTGCGTTCTGTTTGGTCATATTGCCTGTCAATCAAGCTCTTTGCGAACGGTCAATTCCAACTTTGCAAGGACAGTCTGGCGCATCTGACTCAAAGCCTGTAAGTATGTATTCTTATTTAAAGAATTTGCCACTGACAATTCAAACACGAGTTTTGAGCAGTGTAGAGTAGTGCTTGTTGTTTGTTGTTTCTACGATCACAAATGCAGACATGCTAATGTTTACGCGGCGCGATGTGTAAAAAGACAGTATCAAGTCAAGTCAAGTCAAGTTGAGCTTTATTGTCATTCCGCTGCATGTGGGGACATACAGTGGAACGAAATGTTGTGCCTCACAGGACCACGGTGCTACATACATACAGACATACAACAACGAAGTAAAACACTATAAACTTACACACAACTACCTACTAACAGATTTTAACTATATACTATATATAAATGTTTACCCTATACAACTAAAGATAAAAATATAAGAAATAAAAAATAGGAAACACAAACTATACAAACTATACAGATGCTTCACATAAATACTGTACATGTGCAGAGAGAAACATTGTGAGTCAAGCAGCTGGCTGGGGAACAGTGTAAGATGATCTGTAGTGCATGAGCATGTAAACATACATATAATTGCTGAGTCTTTTGTAGGATTGTGTACACACAGCAGTGTGTGAAAGTGTCTAGTGTGCACAGAGGAGAGTGTGTTACTACAGGTGGTTTGTACAGGCCCACTCACCTGTGTGTAGCACACTTTGAATTGCACAGAAAAGTTTCAGACAGGTATTTTTTTTTTCTTGTGATGTGGTAAGGTTGGGGTGGGGAGATGGTCCATGTTTCAGGAGGTAGGGGGTTTGTATGGTGTGTCAGAAGGGAGCAGGGGGGCTCTCACAGCCTGGGGGAAAAAGCTGTTGAGCAGTCTGGCGGAGTGGGCTCTGATGCTCCGGTACCGTCTTCCTGATGGTAGGAGCTGGAAGAGACTGTGGGATGGATGGGTGGGGTCCTTCACGATGCTGTTGGTTTTGCTGGAGCATCGAGCAAGGAAAATGTCCAGGATGGATGGGAGAGGGGCACCGATGATCTTTGCAGCCGTGTTCACTGTCAGCTGTAGTGTCTTTCGGTCTGCTGTACTACAGTTCCCGAACCAGACAGTGATACAGCTGGTCATCACACTTTCAATGGTGCCCCTGTAGAATGTGGTGAGGATGGGTGGAAGGAGACTTGCTCTTTTCAGCTGGCGGAGAAAGTGTAGGCGCTGTTGTGCCTTCTTGGAGAGTGACATGGTGTTGGTGGTCCAGGTGAGGTCTCTGTTATGTGCACCCCCAGGAATTTAGTGCTGCTGACTCTCTCCACAGTCGAGCTGTCGATGGTCAGTGGGGGGTGGTCAACAGAGTTCCTCCTGAAGTCCATCACAACCTCCTTTGTCTTACTCACATTGAGGGACAGGTTGTTTGCACCACACCATTCAACCAGTTGTGCCACTTCCTCTCTGTACAGTGTTTCATGATTGTTGCTGATGAGACCTACCACCGTTGTGTCATCAGCAAACTTGATGATGTGGTTGGAGCTGGACTTGGCAGTGCAGTCATGGGTCAGCAGCGTGAAGAGCAGCGGGCTGAGCACACAGCCTTGTGGTGCACCTGTGCTCAGTGTGGTAGTGCTCGAGGTACTGTGGCTGACATGGACTGACTGAGGTCTTCCGGTTAGAAAGTCCAGGATCCAATTACAGAGGGAGGTGTTAAGGCCCAGCAGGTTTAGTTTGTTGATGAGTTGTTGTGGGATTATTGTGTTGAATGCTGAGCTGAAGTCAATGAACAGCATTCTAACATAGGAGTTTTTATTTTCTAGGTGGGTAAGAGCCAGGTGGAGGGTGGAGGAAATTGCATCGTCCGTAGAGCGGTTTGGACGGTATGCAAACTGGAGCGGATCGAGTGTGTTGGGGAGGCTGGTTTTGATGTTGTGCATGACTAACCTCTCAAACACTTCATCATGATTGGAGTCAGTGCTATGGGATGGCAGCGGTTTAGACAGGACACAGGTGATTTCTTTGGTACCGGTATGATTGTTGTGGATTTGAGACATGTGGAGACGACTGCCTGGCTCAGCGAATAAATCTGTTAGGACATCCGTCAGCTGTGCAGCACAGTCTTTCAGTACACGGCCAGGTATGTTGTCAGGACCCGCAGCCTTGCGTGGGTTAATCCTAGATAGGGTCTTCCTTACGTCGGCTGGAGACAGACAGAGCGCCTGGTCGTTGGGAGGTGTGGGCAGTTTTTGTGCAGGTGTGTCATTCTGCATTTCAAACCGTGAATAAAAGTGGTTGAGTGTATCGGGGAGGGATGTGTCATCATCACAGGCCTGTGGCGGGGGCTTGTAGTCAGTGATGGTCTGAATGGCTTGCCACAGGCTCCGTGTGTCTCTGCTGTCTGTGAAGTGATTGTTGATTTTTTGAGCATATGACCGTTTTGCAGTTTTGATGCCACAGGACAGATTGGCTCTTGCTGTTTTGAGGGCTGCTTTATCTCCTGATCTGAATGCTTCATCTCTGGTCTTTAGCAGCCCACGAACCTCTGCTGTCATCCACGGCTTCTGGTTTGCACGTGTGGTGATGGTCTTGGTGACCGTTACATCATCAATGCACTTTTTGATGTAGGCAGTCACAGTTTCAGTGTACTCCTGCAGGTCTGTGTGGTTGTTGTAGGTGGCCGCCTCTTTAAACATGTCATTATAATCAATAATTATGTCCCCACTGGATGCAACAAAGGCCTCGTTTATAATGGGTTTTATTGTTTTTGTCTCGTTGAGCCGGGAAATGCCATCACAGTAAGGGGTAAGGGGCATAACATTTCCATCTCACGCTTGAGGAATTCGGTCAATCACAACGCACTGGATAGCTGGCCAATCAGAGCACGCCTCGCTTCTCAGAATGATGAGCTTTGTAAAAAATCGGTGCATTTCAGAAAGGCGGAGCATAGAGGAGCAACAATGATGTACAGTATGTGGAAAATAATGTGTTTCTTGAACCTTAAACCACATAAACACATTGCATTACACCAAATACACAAAATAATGTTCTTTTTAGCAATGTCATATGACCCCTTTAATGTTATATAGCTTCAAACAGTTAATCAGATTTAGATAAATATTTAAACTAGTATGAAATGGGTACAAAGCTTTCTTCATATTTTGGTTGTCAGTAAGGGAGGATTGAGAAACTTTTATTTTGATTGTCAACATCAGATCAATCTAAATGTAGTTTTAGCTCTTATTTTGCATTAATATTGTATTTATATTTTTTGCAACAATGTTAGACGTTTCTCAATATATATATATGTTTTTTTAAAATAATATATATATATATATATATATATATATATATATATATAATATAATATAATTTTTTTTTTTTATTTTTATTTTTTTTTTTAGTAACAATAAACACCAAAATGCATCAAGTAAATGAACTTTCCAGAATGGCTGACAGGATTGTAAGCATAAATTAAGCAAAAGCTTATTTATAGTTACTGATAAAGTTGTATTTGTAATAAATTATAGGAGATATTCATAGTTATAGAGATTATTTTTCTTGATGAATTGCATTGATGAATGCAGTCAACACTGCACTGTTTGTGAAAAAATGGATTGAGATTTTCTTGTCCTCCTATCATGCTGTAGAAAAGAGCCCAAATGATTTCACAATTTTAGGAAATGCCCTATGTATTAAAATGAGGAAAATCATTGAGTGAAACATGTAGGACACAGCTAATGCTAAATATTCTTAATTTAAAACCAGTTTAAGCCGCGGTCAAACTAGACTTTGACCATGTGAAATTTCAACAGACTGAAATGCTCGTGATATGGCGTCACACTCTGTGGCCTCTTTCTTAAAAACATAAATTCAACATATAATAAATAATCATTTGAAAATGTACACGCATACAATTGTAACAGAAAGGCGTGACATCGGAGTTGGACATCCACGTGCAGGCTCTTGAAACGCACTAGGCCATGTTCGGGCTTGATGTCACATAGTTTTACAATGTTTACAATTACCATAGATTACTTTCTAAAAATGTTAATATTAACAAACTATACATCGTTTGAAAGGTCTAAGGGTTTAAAGTCAATACATGTTCTCTGTTTTACGACATAGATGCTCCAGCAACAGTATGTAACGAATTAGCTCCTTGGTTTAAGCTTTTATTATGAATTTTAGCTTTAGGGAATTTAAATCTTAAAATTAGGGTTGATTAGTTGATATTAATCAAAACTTATAATTTCTACGGTTTTAACGACTCGTCCAGCGATTCGCTAAATCCAGTATATCTTTAACGATTTCGTTTATCTTATTCGTGGCCAACGAAAAAACAAACCAAATAGTACTTTATGTAAATTTATGAGCATAGGTAACAGGTTCTGGGCAAAGTTTGATCTGAATATTACACAACAGAAGACAGAACGTTTCTTTATGGATGAAACGAGTTTATTCACTATTCTAGTTAAAATACATGAATTAAGCTAACAAAACAAACACACATATACACACGAATGCGCTATTTGAAGAAAGTTAAAGTCTAGCCCTTGTGGGCTATTTTGTGAATTCCGCCTAAGGAAGTTACACAAGCAGAGAACTTTTCTATCTTTACTTTTAAAGATTAATTCACCAGCAAAGCAAGAGATGGAAATTTTGCTCGATTACTTGCTTTAAGTTGAAATGGCAGCGGTTTCCTGGTTCGAGGGAATCCCGCGGCTGGCTCGTGGCGTGACGTCGTTCTGGGAATGCCCTTCTGTGAGAGGCTGTTTTCCTGGTGACGCAAGAGTGGCCCTTGAAGTTCTTCTATGAGTTCCTTCCGCGTAGCTTCAGTCTTTCAAGGTTTCTTCAGACGTTTGAATAAGTATTTGTAGTGTTGTTAGATGATCGACCAGATGTTAAGGTCGTGGGCGCTTAGCAGCGCGCTCAATGAGCCGAAGCCAAAATCTTTGCAAGTTTTTGCGCGCTCAGCAGCAGCTTTGTGTCCAGTTTTAAACGGGCTGATTTCAGTACGCCCACCGGGGTTTTCTTCCAATCAGATTGTTCTTGCAGGGCGGAGCCCCTGTCACATCCGTCTTTCCGTGCATAGATTATCTGCTTATTATTTTGTCGCATAAGAAATATATCCTGGCAGATTCCTATACGTGTTATAATCATACATTATGATGCCAGTTAATTTTCATTCACACCAACTTATTGCCACTGAAATGAGTCACTAAACCTAAACAGATATCTGGCATTCCCCAAAGTACATATCTCAATTTTATATACTACATGGCTAAGGCATAGATTAAATCATCCTAAATTCTAAATAATCACACCACATGTGAAACTAAACAATAGTGATCGTGTACTAGATACCAAAAGATTTCAAAAATAATATCACAGATTCCAATAACACAGCAAGCTTATAAATGACAACCTGAGTATAAAATACAACCTGAATATATATATTGTCTCTTGAGTATATTGCTTTAATAGCAGCAACGATTATTAATTGTCCTTTATGAACACTTAAGAAAAGTTTTGAGTCTCTTTGTCTGTTAAAGAACGGGAGAGCGTGTTTCTGTTGAAGGAGAGACACAGCGCACATTCTCTTGGGTCATAAAGTCACTTTGGGCATGTATCTGTAAAACTTCAACGCTCAGACGTCTCGTCGTAAAAGTCTTTCCTTGTTGATCAAATTGTTGAATTACTGCGTTAAAAGATCAGGAGATATCAGGGAGGGTCTGTGCTGGATCCTGTCAAGATGCACGTTCTTTGTACTATTGATTATTCAACTTTATTTATGGTAAACGGGTCAGGAACAGCATTGAAGGTTCTGTTCTTTAAAGACATCCAGATGTTCTTCTCAAATTTCTCCTGGTTTTTTAGGGGTCTCCTGAGATAAGGAGATTTAGGGCAGGAAATCGGCCCCGGTGCTGATCATTTGTTAATTTTTATGACCACAGCGTGGAAGGGAGGAGTGGAATGTGCTGTCCTGTTAAGACTTGGGTGTGTGTGACTTTGTTCCAAGGTTCTACAAGTAATATAGTAGTTTGTGTCGGGAGTACAAATGACAACATGCAAAATAAAAACAGGACTTCGTACCTTTGATACAACGATCACAAGTCGAACACAGTCTGTCGCAGCTGGGTAACAAGTCCATGAAAACCATCTAGTAGCAAACGTCCAATGTTACGTTTTGTCCACAAAAGCATATAAACAGTGAAATATTGCTATATATGCTATATATTGGTATGCTGTACATTGATAACAGATGTGCGGTAAAAAAAATAAGCAAATTCCCTGCCACTAGACTTTTATTTCTGATATGGTATTCTGTCAAGTCACCAGGTATCAGATGTGAAAATATTTTGTGGGACTATCGTGCAATCAGTTATTGGAGTAACGTTAGCGAACTTTAGATTTATTTATTTATTTAAATGATTCTTTGAACAACACGACCGTAATTATGAACACTGCATTGAATGTAACATAAAACAAATGATTATTTGTCATTAAAACCCTTATTAATGCTGAAAAATGCTGCATTATTGGTCTCCTTCTCATACCCCTTCGTTTGAAGTGGGGTCCCGAAAAATCTTTGTTAAATTTAATTAAATTAAATTAAATCTTTAATTAATCTTTGTTTGAAGGGCTGTCTGGCCCTCCCCCTCCCCCTCCAACCAAAAGAGAATCAAAGCACCCCCACCCCTTCACATGAACGCATGAAACAAAGGGGTAGGGGAAAGGGAAGGGAAGGGGTAAGGAGTAGAAATGGGATTGGGTCTGAGACTGTATTGGCACTTTTCCACTGCATGGTACGGTTCGGTACGGCACTCTTTTGGGGGGTTTTCCACTGGGTACAGTACCTGGTACTTTTTTCAGTACCACCTCGGCTGAGGTTCCAAGCGAGCCGTACCATTAACAAAATGTGACGTGAAAACCCTGTTGATCGCTGATTGGCCGGAGAGAATATCATTACCTGCGTCATTGAACTTCGATACGAGACACCAGACCCGCTAGATTTAAATCAGCACAGCCAGAGAAGGATCGAGCACAACTTTTTTTTTTTTTTTTTTTTGAATGAACGCAACTGTTTTGAACGAGCGTACCTTTTTAAAACAATCAAAAAATGGTCTGTTTCGTGGTCTGTTGAGGAAGTATAGACATTCCTCTCGTTGATAGCAGAGGAGCAGATCCAGCGAGAGCTTGATGGGGCGACGAAGAATGAAAAAGTTTTTCAGGAGGTCGCTCAGCTCTTGGCCGCGACGTGTATAATCCCGCCCACTTAAAGCGGTTCTAAACTGCAGTGGAAACGCAAACCGAGTCGAGTCGTGCCGAGCCGTACCATGCAGTGGAAAAGCGCCATGAGTGCATCCTAAATAGTTTGACTGATTATAAACAGGTGTGTAAAGCCTCGTTTATACTCGCGCCTGGCTCCGCTTCGCGAGCCTCCGCTGACTGCGCGCGCACCTCCCCAAACGGACGAAGCGTTTTTACTTGACGCGTTCGCCGTTGAGATATTCTTTGAAACGACAGGAGGCGCACAAACGAAATCGTCCTTTAAATCCGCAGCAAGTAGAAGAGAAGTAGATATTTTACCGGAATTACGTCAGATCATTCAAGATGCAAGCAGCTGCTCGACAAGGAAACGGAGGAGATTTTGTGTTTGTTGCTACTATCAACATTTTTGTTACTACTATTTGTGTTTATAGTAAAGAATAATGCGAAAGATGTTTGTGTTGACAAACACGAACTACAGTCCCACACTAATTTTACAGAGACTACACACTTGTTTATTGCCCTTAATATTTGTATTTGTATATGTTGCAGCTTTGATAGTTGCTGGACTATTGTTTGTTGATTGAATAAAATTTTACATCAAACTTTTTGTTCACTCTTTCATTTCTGTGCATAATGCAGACACATTTCTACATATTGCAGTATAGCTAATGGGTATGTGGGTTATTCGACAGTGTTGGAATTACATGATGTCTTATTTCTTATTCTAACATTTCAAATTAGACCACATTATTAGAGTACAAGTTAGACAAAAATATTGCCACGTTGAGGCTCAAGTAGGTGTAACTGTTCAAATACAAGATTAATGTTATAATGTATATAAATTGAAACCCTACAGTGTTTTGCAAATGTAACACTTCTATAAAGGTTAGGGATTGCAAAATGTATTTTGCCATAGTTTAACCCATGTGATGTCTTTATGTTATATAAAATGAGAAGATATAAGAACAGTTCAAAAGAGCAATGTTGATAAATATTGTTTATTTTGAATACAATATAATACAGACACATTGTTTTGGGGTGCATAGAATACTTTGCTATAGTTACAGTGCTACAGGCATATTATGTGAATAATTATTTTAAAACTATTATAAAAATTACAAAGAAAATTTAAGTACACAAAAATAAGAACGCATAGACGGATCATAAAGATGTCTGTACAGGCGTACCTGTTCAGCCAAAATCTCTTCAAAGCTGTTCATGTTGACTGCGGCGCCGCGCGAACTGTTCGCTCGAGTCACAAAAAATGTCGTGCACACCCAAAGCGAACTTCCGCTAACACCGCGATGACGTCATATTTGGCGCGCGCACCCAAGCGAACTTGCGGACGCGTCGAGTATAAACCAGGCTTAAGTGATTAGCTTCTAGGCAGAGGGTTTATGGGAAATGGAGTCCAGTATTGAATAGTCTGAATGGTTATGGAGACCTCTGGTGGTGAGTGGGAGGAATGACAGGGACCGGATTCATGACAACAATCTACTCCATTGGACTGCAAAAGTTTGCCTTCTTTTAATTCAGCTAAGAGGTCACACCGTGACTTATCGACCTTCTATTGGTCATACATCTTTAGGGCTGCAACAAATGATTATTTTGATAATCGATTAATCTAACGATTATTAGAGCGAATTAATCGACTAATCGTGAATTATTGCAACCACAAATCAGTAAGTTTTGAATGATTATTCAGCTTTTGCAATTAGCTAAAATGTTGAGTTATACATATTCAACTAATAAATATAACAAGAAAATCGCTTCAGCTTTTGAAATAGTTGTTTTAATGAACTTTGAACCAACTAAACAGGTCATTTTCTTTAAGTTTTCTGATTCCGCCAACTCAAAAAAAAATCACACCCATTCTCTTTAAGCATTGTTTAATTATTTTGAGAACTCACTTGCGCACTCTCTTAAAGACCGTATTCTGTGACAGCTTTTAATCATTATTATGGGAGTTGGAAATGTCATATTGATTTTAATACAACCGTTCAATAAGCAGGAAGTTAATATTAAGTGACTTACATTGTCTGACTATAACACTATTGCCTGATTTTCAGTGTTGTGCCTGAACGAGTTCATTGAACGATCGTTCATGAACTCGTTCATATTCTGGGTGAACGTGAACTGAACGTGCTGTAAATCTGCCTGATGAACGTGCACGTGAACGCGCTCATTCTGGCGTTTATTAACGTCGTTCTCTCGTAGTTCAATTTTGTTCTAGAGAGTGCCAGATTTCCATGGAGCCAGGCAAAATCCCGGCTACAACCACTGACTGTACAATATCTAGGCTACAACCGCTACAACACAATCTAAAACGAGCCTTATTATATAGGGGGAAAGACCAGATCTGGCAACACCAGCCACCATAGAGTCGCACCGCGCATGCGTCATCAAATTGCGAAGAATGAATGGAGGCAAAATCCGATGAAGGCAGCGGCACTACTGCTGTCTCAATGATGAATGAAACTTCATATGTCCACCTAAAAGAATTTTTTGAAAAGGTCAGTGACCTTTTTGTGTAAACTGTGCCCGCCGGGTCTCAAGAAGCTACTCCGCACATCAACAACGTCAACAGCAAACTTGAAACGGCATATTGAAATAAAGCACCCGTCTATTCAAGCAGCACGTTCTTCCTCATGTTTCTGAGAATATACTGTAGGGTGAAAGCTGCAGCTGGATACGAGTGTGGACTGAATGGGGGGCAACAACTGGAAAATGCCAGTATTCTTAGGGTAACAGCTTGCAGCAACATACTGGAAAAAATAAAAGAACTATGAACTAGTTCATTTTGGAACCTGCGAACTTAGTTCCAAAAATTTGAATTATGAACTATGAACTGAACTAGTTCATTTTAAAATGTGTGAACTGAACTTTGAACTAGTTCATGTAGAAAATGAACTTTCCCAACACTGCTGATTTTGCTCTGTTTCATCAACAAAAATAGATTCAAACAAAATCCCGGCTGAGCCGCAGTGCATCTCCAAGCAAATGATTTTTTATGAATTAAGTGCGTTTATAAATGAATCAAATGACTCAATGTTTCAGTTAGTCATTTAAAGACAGTCACTTGCTTCATTCCTGAATGAATGAATCAACCGTTCGTCCGAATCAATTGAATGAATGATTCAGTGATAAAATCAGTGACTTGCTGCCACCTGGTGGCAGTTTTAGTTTCATTTTTAACATATAATTTCAGTTATTTAAATCATTTAATATTTCTATGTTCAAAATTTTATATTTAAAACATTAATCTCAACATGAATTTATGAATTTAATTGCACTCATGCCACTAAGCCTCATTGAACATCTGAAAATGTACAAGCCACTTTTGTGTTCTTCTTTGCCACCTCTGTAGTACAAATTCATTTTTTAATACTAATTTCATACGATTGGTAACTTATTCTTTTTATTCTACTACTTATTGTTTTATTTAGAAATTTTAAAAAGCTTATAAATATAAATTTTTGAATTTATACTTTTAATAAAATAAGAAAAATGCCATTACAAAGGTTAAAAAAAAGCCCCTGTGAATCACTTTGAGTCAAATATCACCTCATATTAGGAAGGCTAATTTTTTTATAAGAAATTTTAATTATTGATCAGAAGGTGCTCCTAAATTGTTTAAATTAGGAGGACAAGTGCTCCTAAAAAGAAAAGTAAGTGCAGAGCCTGTATAACAGTATAGTAGATCTTGCATGAGGTCTTAAACGGACAGCAGCCTAAATAAACCTGCTGCTGTCTGTCATTATGGTCTATTTATACAGTGAAGACTATCCAGTGTTATTTTAAAGTTGAATCGATTATTCAGTCTCTGCAGTAATTCAGTACCTATATATTATAGTTAGACCTAACTGAAAAAATTAAATTGCTGTTAATTTCATTTGTATCTTATTGTTTTTGTTTGTGCTATTGTCTGTCATTTATTTGTCATTAATATGTTATTATTATTGTTTTTATTTTATTACTTACTATTTACTTGTCTTTTTTAGTTAAAATAAGGTCAATTTTGAATGTGAGTGCACGTGATTCTCGGGTGGGGGGGCGTGGTCCATGGGAAATAGTCCTGCCACCACAGCTGGAAAAAATCCTAGAGGAAACACTGTTATGCAAACCGAGTCATCACGTTACTGTAAATATATTATTGTTGTTATTATTTTTGCATTCTCTAATAAAAAGATTTAACGGTAGTAAATTAGCTCCAGCGGCAGCAAACTGACGTTTAGGTTTCCTCTTTAAGTGCTCCAACATGCATGTTATGCTCCTGTGAAATGCAAGTTCCGTCTTGCATGTATTGCACACGACAGCATTCTTGGTTTTAAGTTTTGTGAAATTTTCCCACACCTTGCTAGTTCGGATTCATTTGCACTCTGTCATAATTTGCTCTCTGTTCTACTGGAACAGCATTCGGGACGGCTGCATTACACTCTAGCACCACAGCGCTGTAGCGGTCACATTGCGATATTACAGGACCTTACATTAGGTCACATGTGATCAAACGACTACTCGACAGCAAAAATATTTGTACACTCTCAGGCCCAAATATTTGTCGACAGTGTCAACTAATCATTTCAGCCCTACACGTCTTCACAAGATATGATGAATGAAATGTGAGGCGTGACTGACCCTTAATATCAATCTAAAAGTTGGCGTCAAAATTGTAGTATTTTTGTTTGTTTTTTGTTAGTATTACATTAGATAATTATGTCATTGATTAAATATATTTAATAGTTCTCACTGCAGAAACACTACACTACATGAGCCATGAGAAGTTTCAGGGACATATAATTAATTTGTAAAATTGCATCAAAATGATTTTACATCAGGGCTCACTTTTCTGTCCTTTCGATTCAGATTCCTGTTTTTGAATTATTTTGGTTTACGTAAACTTTTTTTCCCCTTTCTTTTCAGACCCGATGAAGAACGAGAAGAGTGAAGAACTGAGTGAAGTGGAGGAGAAACATCATGTCAAACCTGAAGAAAAACCTCTGAGTCACTCGAAAACTAAAAATACATTTTTAAAGAAAAGAAGACCTGAGAAATCTTTCACCTGCGCTCAGTGTGGAACGAGTTTCACATACAGAAATGCTCTTGAGATTCACATGAGAATCCACACTGGAGAAAAGCCACATGCATGTGATCAATGTGGAAAGAGTTTCCCACACAAACAAAGTCTTAAGATTCACATGAGAATTCATACTGGAGAGAGACCGTATGCATGTGATCAATGTGGAAAGAGTTTCCCATACAGACGAAGTCTTGTGTTTCACATGAGAGTTCATACTGGAGAGAAGCCGTTCACATGTGATCAGTGTGGAAAGAGATTCATAAATTCATCAAACTTTAAACGACACATGAGGATCCACACTGGAGAAAAGCCATTCACGTGTGATCAATGTGGCAAAACATTTATTAGGGCATCGCAACTGAAGACACACCTGACAGCTCATACGAAGGAGAAGCCACATTCAGGTTCTTCACGTGGAAAGAGTTTTTCACAGCCGAAAAGTTTAAAATCCCATCAGAAATTACACAACGCTGGGAGAGATTATGCGTGCTTTACGTGTGGGAAGACTTTTGCTTCAGTGAATGTTTTAAAACGACACCAGAGGATTCACACTGGAGAAAAACCTTACAAGTGTTCACACTGCGACAAGAGATTCCGTTGGTCAGTAGATCTGCAAAGACATGAGTGGATCCACACTGGAGAGACGCCGCACACATGTGATCAGTGCGGGAAGAGCTTCACACGCAAACAAAGTTTTAGTGTCCATATGAGGATCCACACGGGAGAGAAGCCGTACAAATGTGATCAATGTGGAAAGAGTTTCACGTGTTTATCAAACCTTAAAGGACACATGAAAATCCACACCGGGGAAAAGCCACATGCATGTGATCAATGCGGAAAAACATTTCTTTTTTCATCAGCCCTGAAGAAACACCTGACAGTTCATATGAAGGAGAAGCCACATTCATGTTCTTTATGTGGAAAGAGTTTTTCATGGCAGCAAAGTTTAAAATCCCATCAGAAATTACATAACGCTGTGAGAGATCATGTGTGCTTTCAGTGTGGGAAGACTTTTGCTTTGGTGAATCTTTTAAAACAGCACCAGAGGATTCACACTGGAGAAAAACCATACAAGTGTTCACACTGTGACAAGAGGTTCCGTTGTTCAGTAGATCTGAAAAGTCATGAGCAGATCCACACTGGAGAGACGCCGCACACATGTGATCACTGCGGGAAGAGTTTCACACGCAAACAAGGTCTTAAAGCCCACATGAGGATCACACCGTCAGTGATTTCACCAATAAATGCTGGAATTTTCCCATCAGTTTACAAGTGCAGACAAGCATCAAACCATCAGGAAGAAGTGAAATATGCAACAACTGAGTTTATTAAAGAGGAAAGTGAGAACATGAGTGATCCAGAACCCTGTAGAATGAAACACACCGAAGAACAGAGAGGTTGGTGTTTGTTCTTAATTCTTCATTCATTCATTCATGATGCTGAAGAACATTGTTATAAAGCTTCAAGCAGTTTTTCAGATTTAAATATTTAAACTATGAAATGGGAACAACATGTTCTTCATATTTAGGTTTTCAACAAATTCAAGTTCAAGTTCATTTATTTATCAAGCACATTTAAAAACAGCCACAAGACTGACCAAAGTGCTGTACATTAAAATCAAACCATAAACACGTAAAACAGATAATACAACATATAGATTAAAAACCAAAAGGAATGACAAATAGACATTCTTAAAACAAAGTAAAAATCCAGACCATAATACAGTGTAATAAGAATGGGATATTAGTAGGCCAGATCAAACAAGTGTGTTTTTAAAAGTGACTTGAAAACGGATAGGGAAGATGCCACTCTAATCTCAGGCGGCAGATTGTTCCATAACCGAGGCCCAACCACAGAGAAAGCTCGATCCCCTCTACGTTTCAGTCTGGACTGTGGGACTAAAAGGAGATTCTGATCACTGGATCTTAGACTTCTAGTGGGAGTATAAAAATGCAACAGCTCTGAAAGATAGCTAGGGGCCAGGTTGTGTAAAGATTTGTACACCAATAAGAGAATTTTAAAATCGATTCTAAACTGAATAGGCAGCCAGTGGAGGGCCCTCA
This sequence comes from Tor tambroides, assembly GCA_021397915.2. Classification (NCBI taxonomy): domain Eukaryota; kingdom Metazoa; phylum Chordata; class Actinopteri; order Cypriniformes; family Cyprinidae; genus Tor; species Tor tambroides. The sequence goes on along the minus strand of JAFVLL020024150.1, from coordinate 18,057 downwards.
GTATAGGGGTGATGTGATCACATTTGCGACTATTTTGAATAAATCTAGCAGCAGCGTTTTGGACCAATTGTAGGCGAGTGATTTGTGATTTCGAAATACCGTAATATAGTGAGTTGCAGTAATCTAAGCGTGAGGTAATAAAGGCGTGGACAACAGTCTCTAATGTTGTAGCATTTAAAAAGTGTTTGATTTTAGACAGCAAGCGTAGTTGGTAAAAACTGGAACCAATTACAGAGGAGATATGTTTATCCAATTTTAATGACTCATCGAGATAGACACCAAGATTTCGCACCCGAGAAGATCTGGAGGCCGATAAGCTGCCCAGATCTAGGCTGGTAGCCTGAGAATGATCAGTAGGACTAAAAACAATCACCTCTGTTTTATCTTCATTTAATGTTAAAAAATTTTGAGCTAGCCAGATTTTGACCTCTTCTAAGCACCTTATTAAAGTACAAAGTGCTGTACAAAGTGTTTGTGTAAGAATGGTCAGCAAGGGAGGTTTGAGAACATTAGATCAATCTAAATGTAATTTTAGTTCTTTCATTTTATATTGTATTTGTTTTTGCATCAATTTGACCAAAAATTTGGATATTTCTCAATATAATTTTTTTTTTTTTTAGCAATAAACGGTCAATAAAAATGCATCAAGTAAATGAACTTTCCAGAATGGCTGACAGGGCTGTTAGCATAAATTATGCAAAAGCTTATTTATAGTTACTGATAAAGTTGTATTTGTAATAAATTATAGAGTTATTCATAGTTATACAGATTATTTTTCTTACACTAACTTTGGTAATAGGTTTGATGAATGCAGTCAACACTGCACAGTTTGTGTAAGAATGGATTGAGATTATTTTCTTGTCCTCCCATCATCCTGTAGAAAAGAGACCAAATGATTTCAGCTTTAGGATATGCCCTATTTATTAAAATGAGGAAAATCATTGAGTGAAACGTTGGACACAGCTAATGCTAAAAATTCTTCACTTAAAACCAGTTTAAACTGCGGTCAATCTAGACTTTGACCATGTGAATTTCAACAGACTGAAATGCCCGTGATGCAGCGTTTTTCTTAAAAACATAAATTCAAGATAATAATTTGAAAATGTACACATATACAATTGAAACGGAAGGGCGTGACATCAGAGTTGGACATCCACATGCAAGCTTTTATTAAAGAGTGTAGTCATACAGGTAGGGCCAAAAAAGACCAGCAAACAGTAGCATAAAGGACAGGACAAAAGAGTCATCCACAAACAGGTGAAGGTCAGGGCAGGCATCAAAAGATCAAAAACCAGAGAACAGTCCAAGGACAAAAACTCAGGCTAGACAAAGGGAAGACAACAAGGAAGAACACTTTCTGATACAACCAGCGCAAACAATACTTGACAATGGCTGTATCTGGAATCGCCCCCTATACCATCGTTCACTATTCCCTACAGTAGTCCACTAATATAGTCCACTTGAAGGAGTGAATGAAAACAAGTGAATGAATTTCGACACACAGTGCTCCTGCATGAGCGTTTATTGACTAATTTCTCCTCAGAAACGATTTACTGATTCATTCAATGTTATCACAACTCTATACTTCTGAACTGTACAAAATATCTACATAGAAATCTGTAACAGAAACTTAATTTAACAGTTTATTCTCTTGCATTTTATGACATGTTGAAAAGAGCACGTGCCTCGTGGTGAATTATGGGTATTGTCTAGCTATTGAGTGTACATCGGTTGTGCGCTGCATTGTGGGATTGAATGAGTGCACTTGAGAACGTCCACTTTGGTTTTGAATGCCACTAAAAATGGCTGTCCACTCAAATAGTGCACTATTTGAGGGTATGGGGGCGATTTCGGATACATTTTGAAACTTTCCCACACCTTGCTAGTTCAGATTCATTTGCACACCGTCATAATTCGCGATATGTTTTTCTTCTACTGGAACAGCATTCGGGACGGCTGCATTACACTCAAGCCAGGGCTTCAGACTATGACAAAATGGTTGCATTTTTCAACCTTTTTTTCTTGCCGGTGTGACTAAATTTATTTAGAGGTCGTGCTGGTGCCACTACCAACTGATAGGGGTTGGAATTCTGCATGATAAATATTAAAGGCCAAAAGCGGAATAAAATAGCTCTACCACTTGAACCGCACCATGCGCCACATGGACATTTTATCAGCTTGGCTCAAAAAAAGGGAACACAGTGCAAGCTAGTGTTGTAGTCAAGACCACCTAATCCGAGACCAAGACTATTGTGTGTTGAGACCAAGACAAGACCAAGAACAAGGCAGGTTGAGACCGAGTAAAGACCAAGACCAGACCTGCACTGCTCAAATTCATCTAAAGCAGGGGTGATTTGCAGAATTTAGTTCCAACCCTGCTCCAACACACAAACCATGTAGTTTTCAAATTAGCCTGAATGATGTGATTAGCTGGATCAGGTGTGTTTAATTAGGGTTGGAGCTAAACTCTGCAGGGCTGTGGCCCTCCAGGAACTGAGTTTGACACCCCCTGATCTAAAGGACCCACATTTACTGCCTGAGAAATGCCTTATTTTTAATCTTTAAATACAATAATAAGATACAGAGCTCTTACCAGTCAAATGAAATCTCTAACAAAATTCATCTTTGCACTGCAGTGGTGGCACAGAAGACCGGTCTTGAGTACTACAACACTAGTGCAAACTTAAGAGCGAATCATTACACCAGGGATAGGCAAATTCGGTCCTGGAGGGCCGGTGTCCTGCACAGTTTAGCTCCAACCCTAATCAAACACACCTGCCTGTAACTTTCTAGTGATCTTGAAGACACTGATTAGCTTCTTCAGGTGTGTTTGATTAGGGTTGGAGCTAAACTGTGCAGGACACCGGCCCTCCAGGACCGAATTTGCCTATCCCTGCATTACACTGTCTAGTTGCATTCACGCGACCATTAAACAGCGCTGTGAGATCCAGTGAGAAGCGCGCGAGTTAACTGTAGAGTTCCACAGTGCAAATGTAGTTTGTCTCAGTGACTTAAACTAGTTTAAACCTAAATAAATCAGCTGTCTTTCTCAGCAACACTGATGCAGAAACACTATGCAACAGTGACCCAATTAGAAGGCGGTGCAATCCGCAAATCACCAGCATTTACCATAGTTTTACTGTAGTAACACTAATGGTAACCATGGTATTGTGGCAGAAATGTTTTATATTCTTATTGAATTTTATTATATTATTAATGTACTAAATATATTAAAGGAGCTTTGGAATATAATTATAGTATTCTTGTTAAGTCATATCAGTTGTTGTGCATATGTGCTTCTACAGAATGTCTTTAGGCTGCTGTATTTCATAGCAGAAACTATATAGTTAAGCTACTTTTTTACCATGGTAGTGACATGCTGTACCTGTGTTGATCATGATATACAAATGTATGAAAGATGAGGCTGTTACAGTTTTCACAGATAAATGTACGTTAATGAAAATAAATGTACATCTGCATCTCCTGCTACTCTCAACTGTCTACTGTCAAATGTGCATTTCTATGAGACAAAACTTTTCATATTATTAATATTAAGTGCAGTGCCACCAAATCAGGTGCAAATCAGAATACTGCACATTGATAATAAATAGAATTAACTCATATAAATTACAAAGCATTTGTCAGTGATACAGTTAAAATGGGGGAAAATGTGAACGATTGCATTGCAGGCTGATTTAAGGTCTACACCTGAATTTATGCTTGTCCTCCTAAAAATGTTCAGTCTGGGGCTACAGTGCTTCTAGTAAAATTAGTTAGTCTGGAGCCCTGATTCTAGCGCCACAGCGCCTTAGAGGTCAAATCGAGATATTGCAGGACTACATTAGGTCACATGAGATCAAACGACTACTTGACGACAAAAATTTGTTGACAATTTTTTGGAAAGAGTTTTACAGATTTGAACTTGGAATGCAGTGAAATTCACTTGAGCTTTTGTTTTCAGTCTCCCACATTCACATGCGGATGAAATGTGTGCACAGGATTAGTAGAAGTGATTTATTTGAGCACAAGAAAAATACAATAATATTGTTTTAGTAATAAAAAGAAAAAAAAAGTATTAGCATTGTATGTCAAGTACATACTCTGATTGCCAGACATACAGCATTCACATGATTGCTGGTCCTACAATCCATAATTACACACTCATGTCATACAGATGGACAGTATAATACAAGGACTTTGTTCAGTACTGTTAACAAACTGTTGAAACCTCATGATACTGTTTCACTTTCTCCCACTCAATGTGTCTTATTCTAATTTTTAAACTCTGACTGACAGTATAAATCATGAATTGCTTAATTCTGTTTTAGTGTCTAGAGATTATCAAAATGGACAATCATATTTGTTGGTCTGCAAGTACTTTCTCTAATTTTGAGCTGCCCTCAGTTGATTATATTACTAAGCTGATCATGAAGTCTAAGACTTTCACCTGTTCACTTGATCCCTTACCTACTGTTTTAGTTAAGTCTTGTATCCATTCAGTTTCCTCTATTTTTACAGCTATAGTGTGTTCTTCATTATTAATTGCCACTGTTCCACAGCCATATCACCCTGCAGCCCAAGACTGGTCGCCCACTGAAGCTAAGCAGGGTTGAGCCTGGTCAGTACCTGGATGGGAGACCTTCTGGGAAAACTAGGTTGCTGTTGGAAGAGGTGTTAATGAGGCCAGCAGGGGGTGCTCACCCTGTGGCTTGTGTGGGTCCCAACACCCCAGTTTATTGACGGGGACACTACTGTCAAAAAGTACCATCTTTTGGATGAGACGTTAACCCGAGGTCCTGACTCTCTGTGGTCATTAAAAATCCCATGGCACTTCTCGTAAAAATAAGGGTGTAACCCTAGTGTCCTGGCCAAATTGCCCCCTGGCCTTAGTCAAACATGGCCTCTTAATAATCCTCAGCCACTCAATTGGCTCTGTGACTCTCTCTCCTCTACACCTGTAGCTGGTGTGTGGTGAGCCGAGCGCACTGGTCCCGTTGTACTGTGGCAGCCATCGCATCATCCAGGTGGATGCAGCACACTGGTGGTGGTTGAGGAGAGACCCCCCCCACATGATTGTAAAGCGCTTTGGGTGTACAACAATGCACAATAAAATGCTATATAAATGCATCATTCATTCATTCATCATTAAAAATCATTAAAAATGGCTTCTATCACTCCAATTCTTATAAAGACTGGCTCTGATCCTGGTGATATAAATAATTACAGGCCTATTTCTAATCTCCCTTTTATTTAAAAAATACTTGAAAGAACAGTAGCAGCTCAACTTGAATCACATCTGCAAAGTAATGACATTTACAAGCATTTTCAGTCAGGTTTCCGACTCAAACATAGCACAGAAACAGCTCTTGTTAAGGTTATACATGATCTTCTCCTAGCTGCTGATTCTGGTCTTCTGTCTAGTCTTATTCTTTTATATATTAGTGCTGCCTTTGATACTATTAGTCATTCAGTATTGTTGGAAAGGCCGGCTTGCATAGGAATAGCTTATAATGCTCTTTTTTGGTTTTCATCTTATTTAAGTGACAGAAAACTGTTTGTGCAGATTAAGAATACATGTTCACATCCTGTCTCAGTTACTCATGGCGTTCCACAGGGGTCGGTGTTGGGTATGGTTTTATTCATCATTTATATTCTACCTCTTGGTCGTATTTTTCGTTCTTATGGTATTAATTTCCATTTTTATGCTGACGACACACAAGTGTATATTTCTACAAGACCTAATGTTTCTCATCCCCCTCCTGACCTTACTAAATGTTTGCAGGACTTTAATATTTGGATGACAAATATTTTTTTTTTAAGTTAAATACCAATAAACCAAACCTCCTTGTGGGTTCTAGGTCTGTTTTATCTAAAACTCAATCCTTTACTTTGTTTATTGATAATTGCTCAGTTAATTTTTCTTCCCAGGTGAAAAGTCAAAAGTCTTGGGGTTATATTGGATTGTTTCTGTCGTTTGGTTCTCATATTAGTAATATTTCACGGTCTGCATTTTTTCATTCACGCAACATTGCTAAACTTTGTTCGTCACTCTCGCAACATAGTACCGAAGTGCCTATTCATGCATTGGTTACATCTCGGATTGATTATTGTAATTCTCTTTTATTTGGCATTCTTGGAAAAACAACTTCATCGATTACAGTTAATACAGAATTCGGCAGCTAGGATAGTTACCCGCTCACGTACTTTCGATCACATAACTTCACTTCTTTTTCAGCTGCATTGGCTTCCTGTTCATTATTCTGTACATTACAAAATTTTACTTCTTACATACAAAGCTCTTCATAATTTGGCACTTCATTATCTTTCAGATCTTCTCCATTTGTACACTCCTTTGCGCTCTTTGAGATCATCTTCTGCAGATTTATTGTCTGTTCCAAACTTCAAGATGAGTTCCTTTGGTGGTAGGGCTTTTAGTTGTGCAGCGCCAAAGTTATGGAACTCTTTACCTTTGCACATTCGCCAGCTGGATTCAATTTCCCATTTTAAAGCTCCGATATAAACGTATTTGTTTAGAATAGCTTTTAATGATCTTCTTGTTTAATGTGTTGTTATAATGCTTGCAATTTATGTTTTGTTTTATACTGTAGTATAAATTTTTATACTGTTTTATACAGTTTGTGACCATTTACAAAGTCGGTAAGTGTACGATGCCTGGTTTTTTAAAAATCTTTTCACATTTTAAAAGTTGTGTATTTTATTCCAGCCTCAAGTCGCTTTTTTCCTGGAAAGATATGACAGGTTTCTGATGGCTCCTCCTTTGATTGGATGACATGCCTCTTTCATCTTTGGGCATAAACTATAGTTACATCTAGATTTTGTCATCGTAAAGCTGTGAAAATAAGTTATTAACCATTTTATAAAGATTAACTTAAAGTGACAACAATCAGTTAATATTTAAAGTCTGTTTATGAATTATTTACATAGACATTCAATGTGGAGCCTATAATGATTTAAAAATAATAATTGGATGATCAATGTACCTAATTCATGCAAAGTTTCAGGGACATATAAGTAATTTTATAAAAATTCATCAAAATAATTGTAATATTTTATAACAGTTGCCTATTTTCTGCTATTACATCAGTGCTCATTTTTCTGTCCTTTCAATTCAGTTTCCTGTTTTTGAATTATTTTGGTTATGTAAACTTTTTTTCTTTCTTTTCAGACCCGATGGAAAAGAACGAGAAGAGTGAAGAACTGAGTGAAGTGGAGGAGAAACATCATGTCAAACCTGAAGAGAAACCTCTTGAGTCGTCAAAAACTAAAAATACATTTTTAAAGAAAAGAAGACCTGAGAAATCTTTCACCTGCGCTCAGTGTGGAACGAGTTTCACATACAGAAACGCTCTTGAGATTCACATGAGAATCCACACGGGAGAAAAGCCACATGCATGTGATCAATGTGGAAAGAGATTCCCACACAAACAAAGTCTTAAGATTCACATGAGAATTCATACTGGAGAGAGACCGTATGCATGTGATCAATGTGGAAAGAGTTTCCCATACAGACGAAGTCTTGTGTTTCACGTGAGAGTTCATACTGGAGAGAAGCCGTTCACATGTGATCAGTGTGGAAAGAGATTCATAAATTCATCAAACTTTAAACGACACATGAGGATTCACACTGGAGAAAAGCCATTCGCGTGTGATCAATGTGGCAAAACATTTATTAGGGCGTCACAACTGAAGACACACCTGACAGTTCATACGAAGGAGAAGCCACATTCAGGTTCTTCACGTGGAAAGAGTTTTTCACAGCCGAAAAGTTTAAAATCCCATCAGAAATTACACAACGCTGGGAGAGATTATGCGTGCTTTACGTGTGGGAAGACTTTTGCTTCAGTGAATGTTTTAAAACGGCACCAGAGGATTCACACTGGAGAAAAACCTTACAAGTGTTCACACTGTGACAAGAGATTCCGTTGGTCAGTAGATCTGCAAAGACATGAGTGGATCCACACTGGAGAGAAACCGCACACGTGTGATCAGTGCGGGAAGAGCTTCACACGCAAACAAAGTTTTAGTGTCCATATGAGGATCCACACGGGAGAGAAGCCGTACAAATGTGATCACTGTGGAAAGAGTTTCTCATTAAAACAAAGTTTTGATGTTCACATGAGAACCCACACTGGAGAACGGCCGTACGCATGTGATCAATGTGGCAAAACATTTATTGATTCATCAGCCCTGAGGAAACACCTGGCAGTTCATACGAAGGAGAAGCATTCATGTTCTTTATGTGGAAAGAGTTTTTCACAGCTGCGAACTTTAAAATTACATCAGAAATTCCATAACGCTGTGAGAGATCATGTGTGCTTTCAGTGTGGGAAGACTTTTGCTTTGGTGAGTCTTTTAAAACAGCACCAGAGGATTCACACTGGAGAAAAACCATACAAATGTGATCAATGTGGAAAGAGTTTCTCATTAAAACAAAGTTTTGATGTTCACATGAGAATCCACACTGGAGAAAATCCATACTCATGTGATCAATGCGGCAAAACATTTATTGATTCATCAGCCCTGAAGACACACCTGACAGTTCATACGAAGGAGAAGCCACATTCATGTTCTTCATGTGGAAAGAGTTTTTCACAGCTGGAAAGTTTAAAATCCCATCAGAAATTACATAACGCTGTGAGAGATAATGTGTGCTTTACATGTGGAAAGACTTTTGCTTCAGTGAATGTTTTAAAACGGCACCAGAGGATTCACACTGGAGAAAAACCTTACAAGTGTTCACACTGTGACAAGAGATTCCGTTGGTCAGTAGATCTGCAAAGACATGAGTGGATCCACACTGGAGAGACGCCGCACACATGTGATCAGTGCGGGAAGAGCTTCACACGCAAACAAAGTTTTAGAGTCCACATGAGGATCCACACGGGAGAGAAGCCATACAAATGTGATCAATGTGGAAAGAGTTTCTCATTAAAACAAAGTTTTGATGTTCACATGAGAACCCACACTGGAGAAAGACCGTACGCATGTGACCAATGCGGCAAAACATTTATTGATTCATCAGCCCTGAAGAAACACCTGACAGTTCATACAAAGGAGAAGCATTCATGTTCTTTATGTGGAAAGAGTTTTTCACAGCTGCGAACTTTAAAATTACATCAGAAATTCCATAAAGCTGTGAGAGATCATGTGTGCTTTCAGTGTGGGAAGACTTTTGCTTTGGTGAGTCTTTTAAAACAGCACCAGAGGATTCACACTGGAGAAAAACCATGCAAATGTGATCAATGTGGAAAGAGTTTCTCATTAAAACAAAGTTTTGATGTTCACATGAGAACCCACACTGGAGAAAATCCATACTCATGTGATCAATGCGGCAAAACATTTATTGATTCATCAGCCCTGAAGACACACCTGACAGTTCATACGAAGGAGAAGCCACATTCATGTTCTTCATGTGGAAAGAGTTTTTCACAGCTGGAAAGTTTAAAATCCCATCAGAAATTACACAACGCTGTGAGAGATAATGTGTGCTTTACATGTGGGAAGACTTTTGCTTCAGTGAATGTTTTAAAACGGCACCAGAGGATTCACACTGGAGAAAAACCTTACAAGTGTTCACACTGCGACACGAGATTCCGTTGGTCAGTAGATCTGCAAAGACATGAGTGGATCCACACTGGAGAGAAACCGCACACGTGTGATCAGTGCGGGAAGAGCTTCACACGCAAACAAAGTTTTGGAGCCCACATGAGGATCCACACAGGAGAGAAGCCGTACAAATGTGATCAGTGTGGAAAGAGTTTCACATTAAAACAAAGTTTTAATGTTCACATGAGAACCCACACCGGAGAAAAGCCGTACGCATGTGATCAATGCGGGAAAACATTTCTTGGTTCATCAGCCCTGAAGAAACACCTGAGAGTTCATGCAAAGTAGAAGCCACATTCATGTTCTTAATGTGGAATGAGTTTTTCAAAGCTGCAAAGTTTAAAAATCACATCAGAAAACACATACTGGTGCATATGTGCTTTAAATGTGGGAAGACATTTGGTTTGGCAATCAATTTAAATTGTGCCATAGAATTCACACTGGAGAAAAACTTTATAATTGTTCACACTGTGACAACAGTTTCTCAATAAAGTCTCTTCTGTGTAAGTTAGTTTCCTAACAGCCACAATTAGTGGCCGGACATTTTGTTGGTTGCTTGGAAAGTATCTCATTATTATGAGAAAGTATGTCATTATTATGAGATATTATGTCAGGGTTCCTCAATAGGCGGCCCGTGCTAATTTCAAATAGTGTTATCAAGGTAATGTCAGCGTAAGCACGTCACTGGCACGAAAATTAAAACGCAGCATCATTGACAGTTTAGTCTGACAGTAAAAATCGCACTCGCCATGAGTGTGAATAAAAATGGAAATGGAAAACAGACAATTCAAATGTGAATCAACTGAACTATTTTATTTGATTTTGCCTGACCACCACAACGCAAAGCCACCGTGTTTATGCAGGCAGACTGTGGGAGTCTGTAAGACTGATAACATGAAATGTCAATGCATTGCACAGCAATTTTAACTGCAATTATCCAGAACATTCTGAGAGCCGCAAACAGAAGGTAACACAATTGGTGGCAGGTTACAAGCAATCAGTTGCTGTTCTTCACAAAAACACATCCATACAGGTGAATGTGTGTGGCTTGGAACCCGGCAAAGGCCAAAAAGGTGTCCATCAAGGTGTCCTGGTCTCCACTGGCGTTCAGGGCTGTAGAGGTCGTCTCTACGTACTGATCCACCATCTGATCTGGATACGGACTGGATCCGGGTGACTGCAGTGACCATCTGGGCTGTATACGGCTGTATAAAAAATGCAGTTTTACAAATGCTAGAATCATGGCTGTCAAAGGAGAGATTGCTATCAAATACCACACCTAGGTTCCTGACTGATGATGAAGAATTGACAGGGCAGCCATCAAGTGTTAGACAGTGTTCTAGGTTATTACATGTGGAGGTTTTAGGCCCGATAATTAACACCTCTGTTTTTTTCAGAATTTAGCAGTAAGAAATTACTCGTCATCCAGTTTTTTAATATTGACTATGCATTCCATTAGTTTCTCAATTTGGTGTTTCACCGGGCCGCGAGGAAATATAGAGCTGAGTATCATTAGCATAACAGTGAAAGCTAACCAAATGTTTCCTGATGATATTTCCCAAGGGTAACATGTAAAGCGTGAAAAGTAACGGCCCTAGTGCTGAGCCTTGAGGTACTCCATACTGCACTTGTGATCGATATGATACCTCTTCATTCACTGCTTTGAATTGAATGGCGGTCAGATAAGTACGATTTGAACCATGCTAATGCACTTCTACTAATGCCAACAAAGTTTTCTAGTCTGTTCAAAAGAATGTTGTGATCAATAGTGTCGAATGCAGCACTAAGATCCAGTAGCACTAATAGAGAGATATAACCACAATAAGATAAGAGCAGGTCATTTGTAACTCTAATGAGAGCAGTCTCAGTAATATGAAACGGTCTAAATCCTGACTGGAAATCCTCACAGATTTTTCTCTAAGAAGGAATATAATTGTGAGGATACTACCTTTTCTAGTATCTTTGACAAAGTAAAATAGTTCATAAAGTCATTACTGCTGTGCTGTTGGGAAAAGTCAACACCTGTTGATGCTTTATTTTTTGTTAATTTAGCCACTGTATTGAATAAATACCTGGGGTTATGCTTGTTTTCTTCTAAAAGAGACCAAAAGTAATCAGATCTAGCAGTTTTTAATGCTTTTCTGTAGGATAGGGTACTTTCCCACCAAGCAAAACGAAATACCTCTAATTTGGTTTCCTCCAGCTGCGCTCCATTTTCTGGGCTGCTCTCTTTAGGGTGTGAGTGTGCTCGTTATACCATGGACTCTTGGACTCTTCTCCTTAATCTTCCTTAAGTGTAAAGGAGCAACTGTATCTAAAGTGCTAGAAAAGAGAGAGTCCATAGTTTCTGTTACATTAAGTTTTTCTGCGCTGTTGGATATACTGAGGAATTAATCAGGAAGATTACTTACAAAGCAGTCTTTTGTGCTAGAAGTGATGGTTCTATGGTTCTACCATACTTGTAACAAGGAGTAGAATTTACAGTTTTAGCTATATGGAGTTTACCCAAGACTAGATAATGATCTGAGATATCATTGCTTCACTGTAGAATTTCAACACTATTAACATCAATTCTGTGCGACAGTATTAAATTTAGAGTATGATTTCAACAATGAGTATGCCTACTGCGTTCATCATAAAATGAATATATATATATATATATATATACATTAACACCCGCCAAATGCAGGTGAATTTCAGCTGTGGTGGGTAACACAGTCACTCCCACTAGCCACTCTAATGGGTTGAATTTTATATACAGTAACAGAGCTCGACATTAATGCTTGTCCGGGACAAGTAGATTTTTGAAGGGGCAAGTGAAAGAAGAGAATTTTACTTGCCCGACCGGACAATTAATCTGATTAAAACATCTAATTGCACTGAAATTTCAGCGAAAATGGTTATGATTTTATTACATTCGGTGTAAACAGCGATTGATAATGGATAATCAACAGTAACATCAAGATCACGCCAGTTGAGGCTCACACAGCCTGTTTGTGAAAGAATCTCGTGGTGAAATTAAAACAAATGAACATGATTGCACACAGAATAGACATAAAAATGTAACTTATTTTTATTTATAACAGTCAAATTTGACATTTTATACAAGAGTTAAAATGAGTAGTTAATATACATTTTAGTTCAATATTTGAATTTGAATTTGTTGAAAGGATATATTGTCAACGTTGACTGTTTTTGCTCCATTTTGGTTAATGAAAATATCCAAACAAAGATCACAGCAGAACAGTCGCGCATGTCTGAGCGACACACAGTGGTGTTTTGTTAATGAATGATTTGCGTTTTTTAATTTTGAATCATATGAGTCAATGATTCAGTGGTCCATTCATAAGGACAGGCACTTGCTTCATTCTTGAATGAATCAGCTGTATGAATGAATCGTTTGAAAGCATGCTTCAATGATTCATTAATTATAATAATAATTAAGATGTCACTTGCTGACACCTACTGGCGGTTTACATTCATAGTAGCCTATTTTTGCATTTTTTCCAACATTTCATATTTGTATATTAAAAAAATATATATTTTAAAACACTGAGCTCACAACATTATTTATGCTGTTATAATTTTGTATGCAGTGTAAATGCATTCGTGCCATATTTCAGCTACATTGAACTGTGTAAATGCATCTGAATGCCGCTCCAGTCACTTCTGTTTATTCTGTAGTGGACAGATTGATTTTGTAGATACTGATTTCATATGATTGGTAACAGCCCTATATTATCTTAGTATATTAAGTGAAATGATTAAAAAAATATAAGAATTTGATATGAAAGATGATGCATGCATTGTTTTGTTTTTTTGCACTAATAACAGAACCTTCGTGTAATTTTTCAAAACTCTAGACACATAATTCACAACCAATGATCAAAATGCACATTTTTCAAAACACTTACTTTTGCCAAATGCTTGGATACAATACACATGAACTAAAGATCTTTTGTTCATTGAACAAAAATCACCGGTTCAAAATGACACAACTTAACATCAAAGTATTACTATTTCAAAATGCAACTCATGCATTACATCTGAACTGATTGTCTATTCATTTCATTATAGTGATCTAACTATCAATTGATACAACTGTTCAAAATGCTACATAACTGTTGCTTTACTCTTGAAGCATAGTTTTTGATGAACTATATTAAATGTTTAGATTATGAACATGAAGCAACTGAGGACTGAGTATGTTCAGGTATGATCAGCTCCAAGATGCCTATTGTTGGGAGAAAAAAAAAATCTAAAAATTTTTTTTAAATCATTGTTATCAGTATTTGTTTTTCCTACAATAAATGTTTTTTTAGAGAGTGATAGAGCTGGAAGCTGATGAAAACCTGGCCAAGAGATGGAGGAAAATTTGAGAGCCCAGCGGGTTGAAAGGGGCCCAGAACGATATTCGCGGGGGGCCTGACCATCCACCACTAAATGTGATTTTGATTTTGAAAATCAGTTCAGTGTGCCCAGAATTCCTAGCAATGGCACTGAGCAATCATTGTTTCAGGCCCATCCACAGTTTAACACCTTGTATTTACCCCATACACTCTTAAAAATAAAGGTGCTTCACAATGTTATAGAAGAACCTTATTTGTATAAATGGTTCCATAAAAAAACTTTTACATCTGAAGTTTCTTTGAAAAGGTTCTTTGTGGTGAAAGAAGGTTCTTGACTGAATGGTTCATTGTGGAACCAAAAAATGGTTCTTCTATGGCATCGTTGTGAAGAACCTTTTTAAGCACCTTTATTTTTAAGACTGTACTCCTCTTTCCTTACTGTAACCAGACTGAGGAGTTTTTTCCACATGGAAGTGGAAGGTTCACGATAGGCCCCCTCACAAACAAGTCCCTCTTCTCCAGGCCATGGATGATGCGTGCAATGACATTACAGGAGGAGACCAATGTCAGGCCTGTTTTTGCCATGCCAGAAGTTTTTTTTTCCCAAGATGTTTAGCTAACAAAAACATCCATTATGATGTGGATGAGAACCTGTGGCCAAATCCACAAGACAGGGTTGATAAAAACATAGAAGTGCAGTGAGGAACACTCCAGCTGACATTTTACTGTAGGCCTATTGTAGATTTTTCTTATCTTTTTTTTTCTTATCTAATTTTTTTCTAATTTAAAGTTTTTTGAAAAACCTATTGTGAGTTGATTATTTAATTCATAATTTTCATGATTCCAGTGTCTGTACTTTTCTCTCTAGTCTATTTCTCTCTACACAATGGTGTATGAATGTGTAGAACCATAATGAAAGCTGCATCATGTTTTGAACAACTATATTTAATGATTGTACTAACAACTACACAGTGAAACTATGGGTATCTTGTGAGTGGGTGATCTGAAGTAATGTTCCTATGATATTTCGTAATAAATGAGTTTTTTTTAACCAATGCTTCTGCAAATGCAAGGCTTCTATAAAGATATGCTTCTTTGACCTTTAAATAGGTCAAAAATGACCTGGAAATCAATTTAAATACTTTTTTGGTATTATTAAGTATTAAGTCATATAAAACGGAAAATTTGGAAAACTACTAGTCACAGTGGCCGGTGAGCAAAAAAATTAATGTCAAGCCCTGTATATATATATATATATATATATATATATATGTGTGTGTGTGTGTGTGTGTGTGTTCATGTTTAGATTTTTATTTATGTATATATTAATATAGAACAAAAGTTTTTTGTTTTGTTTTTTTTTTGAGCAACTGGGATGGTGCCCCCTTGGGAGTTGGTGCCCTATGCAAACTGCATACTCTGCGTATAGGGAGCGGCGGTACTGAGTAGAGGCATTGGCAGGTGAGTGTCTGTCCAATCTTTTATCCGACATACAGAAAGCTGAAGTCATGTCACTTGCAATAGGCTCGTCTTGTGACTGAACCAACATTGAACCATTGAAACATTGGATGATTTTGTACCTTCAGCCTGGAATAACTCCATTATCATTTCGGTACCCAAAATACTCCACTCAAAATTGGTAAATGACTTTCATCCAATTGTGCTCACATCAGTTCTTTGCACGTATAGAGAGCCATTGTGACCCCCTGCAGTTTGCATATTGCATAGTCGAAGCACTGTGGACGCCTCCCTCACTCATTTGAATAAAGTTCAACATTATCTAAATAAAACAAATATGTATGTTAGAGTACTCTTTATGGAGTAATACTCACCTTTATGATTTAGGTGTTAGCTGTTGGATGATATCACGGATTAAGGAATTTTCAAGAGATCAACCTCAGCGTGATTGTATTAAAAATGTCATGTCTGACTGCTTGGTTTTAAATACCGGGGTACCGCAGGGATGCGTCCTGTCTCCAATACTGTTTTATTCATACATTAATGAACTGCTTTGTGATGAAGATAACCTCTCCCTTATAAAGTATGCTGATGATATGGCATTGTTATTCTATCAGAAAGAAATGAATTGCTCCTCATATTTTGAGTATATCGACAGTATTATTTGTTGGTTGGATATTTTAATATTTAAAAGACAAAAGAGCTATGCCTGAGGAATCAAACAAGAGTAGTAGATTCAAGCTCTGAATACAAGGCAGTCATCGTAAAAAGAAAAACTGTTGAGTAGGGCCTGAATTTATCAAGCTTTTCAAAGTGCCATTTTATTATTAAGTGCTGAGAATTTATGAAATTTACTCCTACTTTCAAACTTAAGTATAAAAGCAAGTTATCAAATTTCTTAATGCTGAGTATCAGTCTTACTCTCCCAGTTATTTAAGACAGCTCGAGTGGTCTCTCAAGTGGTTAGGAATTGCCATAGGGGCTTATGATGGCGCTGAGGAGACAGAGACTTCAGTCTAGCGCAAGTATTATATGCTTTTTAACACTCCCGTTATAATCAGTGGAGCTACACCATATGATGAATAAATCTCTTACTCCTTATTTACACTGCACTGTGGTGCGTTACGGCTCCAACACAGCCACCGGAGTTAATCGTGGCCACTCACCAGCCTTACTGCGGCAAGTTTCAGAAGCAGCTCTCCGCGCTGCATCAGTAAAAATAGATAATAGATAATGTTTTTGATGGATTATAATCATCATTTGTCTTGCTGTCATCAAAGGCATCAGCAACAGGTGTTATCTCTAACTATTGTCGATACACTATACTATCGTCTAGCGGCACAACCCTATTTGTGATGACGCTTCATTTCCTTGCCATAATATATTCTCTTGTAAATTCTTTATTGTCAAATGTGTGTTGAATGTAAACTCCTATTAGGAATTTAATCATTCAATGTGAATTCATATGAGAATATTCTTAAATAAGGAAATCTATTCAGTGATTGGTGTGGGATTACAAATTTAAGAATCTGTCTTAGATCTACTGATCCTATGTCCTTACTTGCAATCACCTGAAAAACTAAAGTGAAATACATTGAATTTAGCATTTTTGGTAAAGATGATGACATCAGATGAACGATTCTGTTAAACAAAGTTTGTAGCAAGAGGTTCCTGCCAGTTCCTGTTCTCTTATTGTAAGTCAAATGAGCCAGATAACGGAGACTCTCACCTTTTGTTGTAATGGCTCTTGGTGCCCTGCCCCAAGTCTTTGGGCAATTATGCTGATTGGATTAGGAGTGGTTAAATGGGGCAGGTTGCTATACCTGAATACTTCATTTGCATGCTTTTTTAAGGTCGTCACCCAGGTGACTCCATTCCTAAGCACTGCCCCCTAAATATACATGTAACACTGCCTTAGTTAGGCTTTTGACGTGCAGCGCCACGCAGCACGTTCTCAATAAAGAACTCTGCTGAAGATACCCAAGAGTCTCCTGGTCTTCGCTTCTGAGTTTCCAACATTGGTCCATGTGTATGTCGTCATCCAAAATCCCATTTGTGGCACAGCAGAGTGTGATCAAATGAACAGCAATAACCTATATGTCCGTTCTCTCCTCCCATAAAGAAAAAAATCGCAGCAGACCTAACATCCTGTATGTTATATGCATCTTGGTTCATTTGAGATTGAAATGCAAAAATGTCCGCATTAGGTATGCTGCTATTACCGCAGGCACCTGGCACCTTTAGTCTATGCAGGGTTGCCAGGTTTTCACAGAAAAACCCGCCCAATTGCCCAATTGGGGTCGCTTCAACCCGCGGAGATGAAAACATCCAACGGAAACAGTGTTAAAATAGCCCAGTTCCGCGGGAAAACCGTGAACTCCCTTACAAAAAATTACTGCAGTTTTTAAAAAACTAATACTGCAGTTTTTGTTACATGTAGAAAAATGCAGTTTTTTGGACACGAAAAAACTGCATTATTGCCGTTTTACTGCAATACATCTGAAGTACTACTGAAATACAACTGCAGTAGAGCTGTAGTATTACTAACAAACAACTGCAATAGAACTGCAGTATTACTGCAATACAGCTGAAGTATTACTACAATTATACTGCAATAAAACTG